>JAPYZI010001043.1:0-37167 GCA_030523105.1 Ophioninae sp. A BG-2022a | reverse complement strand
AAAAAAAAAAAAAAAAAAAAAAAAAAAAAAAAAAAAAAAAAAAAAAAAAAAAACAAAAAACAAAAACCAAAAAAAAAAAAATTAAAAAAAAAAAAACAAATAAAAACTGAATAAATAAAACGAACGAGAATGAATAAATAAAACGAAAACATGAACAACCGAACAAATGAATAAATAAAATAAACAAAAATAAATAAATGAAAAAAAAAAAAAAATTTTTTCTTACGATTGAACGAATAAAAAATCAAAAAATAAATGAAAAATCAAAGAAAATTGAAAGACGTGAGTCACGCGACGATTTGGACGATCGTAGAGACTCGTACACGTGTTTGGCTATCGATAAAAATTTATCGGAGGTAAAATGTAGGTCGAGAAAGCTCGCGGGTGTTCCTCGTGTATTTTTCGTGTCATAACGCTGCTCTTATATATTTTTCACGCTCGTTAGAAATGCAGTCTCCGGGACGGAAGGGGGGGGGGGGCGCTCTCGATGGAAAATCGGCGATTCGGAGGTTGACAACAGACGGACTTTGTTCCTCCGGTCGCAAACTATCCACGTGATACCCCCCACCCCACACCCGGAACAATGCGACTAATTATTTTTTCCTTCGCCTCTCTCGGGGTTTCCTCGACGACGATCCGCCCAATAGCATCATCCAGGGCCATCAAATATTCCGCACACCCCACTCGTTATTTATACCCCAGTGACCGAACGGGTTTAAGGTTAAGCAGAAATTCAACGGCGGGGAGAGGGGGAGGGGTTCGAGTTCGGAATTTCAGGGGAAAAAATTTAAGGGGTCAATGAACTCGAACTGCCAAACCGACGAAATCGTTTGGGTTTGTTTGGGTTCAAAATGAGAAAAAAATAAAATTCTTCCAGACAGGAAATTCAAATTGAACGAAAAAAAAAAGACGAAAAATTTGTTTGGGTTTGTCACTCAAATATTATGGTTTAGATTTTATTGGTTTTTTTTTCTTCTTGTTTTTTTTTTTGCTCGCGTAAAACGGAAATTTGAACGAAGTCGAGATTCGAGTCGGTGGAACGAGAGGATTTTTATTTATATTTGTTTATTTATTTCTTCAGTTTTGAATGTTTCTCGGTGTGAATTTGTTATTAAAGAAACTTTGAAAATTGAAAATATTCATGCAAAAAATGTATTGAATAAGTTAGAAAAATTGAAATTTATCATTATAAAATTGAATCGAACTTTTTAATTTGAAAAATAAAAGTCGATTTATTTGTTTCTTTTATTTTATAAAATTTTTCATGGCAAATTTCAGTGGAACAAATTTCAAAAAATCAATTCGATTACAAGAAAATTGAATCGAAAAAATATGAAAAATTGGAATAGATGATAAAAAAATTGAATCGATGAGATGTTAAAAATTTCAATTTATCATTAAACAAAATTGAATCGAACGTGTTTGAAAAAATTGAAAACTATAAAAAAAAAAAAAAATGGAATCTCACAAATTGAAAAATGAAAATCGAGCGGAAACAAAAATGTAAATTAAACATGATAAAATTGATATTGAACAGGAAAAGAAATTGATTTTCGTTGGAAGAATGAAAGCTTCGACCCGGCGATTGAAAAGTAGTTTAGTGGGCAGGTCGAACGTCCATAAATGATAGTATTTTGAAATTTAATCACGGGCGTCCGCGATGAGTAAGGTGTTGGTTTATAGATATTATAAAACCGCAACGATACACGTGTTAGGTAATGAGGAGTGTGTCTCCTTACGACGAGAGCATGACTAATCGTGCGAGCGAATCTATATGGGCATTGCTTAAGCTTCGAGCACGTTTATCTAACGCGGAAGTCATTCCGTATGTTTTTATCCATCAATTAACGCTGATCATCCCCATTTCTTTTTGCAAATTTTTTATTGCGAATGGAATCTTCAACGACCGGAGAAATCAGAAATTACTAATTGTAGTTCGAGCGGATCTCTATTGGACAACAACAAATTTTTATAACGTTGGGGTGCAACGATCTTTTTTATTTTTTTCTTCGTTATTTTTTCGTTATTTTTTTCGTTATTTTTTTTCCTTTTTTTCGTTATTTTTTCCCCTTTTTTTCGTTATTTTTTCCTTCTTTTTTTTTTCTTTTTTTTCGTTATTTTTTCCGTCTTTTTTTTTAAATTTGAGCAGCGTTTGTTTAGGTTTTAATGAACGAAAAAAAAACAATCTTAACCCAAACAAACCCAAACAAACCCAAACAATAATTTCTGAAAATCGACGAAAGTTTATCGCGGCCTTGGGATGAGCAACGAAGGGATTGAAGAAAATGAATTCTCATCGTATTCGGGGAACGAAAAAGTTCCAACGTGGTTAGAAAGTCGTGAGAGGTATCCGCTTCGGTCAGGCAAGAAAAATATTCGAAAAAGTGCGGGCCGCTCGAAACATTTTATACGCTGCTATAAATAAATTCTCCGAGCTGCGCGAATTTTATGTTCGACGATTTCTCGGCTTCTTTCGCTCGACTTCCCGGTCCGAATTTAATACATGGGAAACCTCCTTCTTCCGGACTTTTTTCAACTTCGTTATTTATATGAAGTTGAAGTTTGCTAAGTTGCGATGCAACTATTTTTCCCCCCTTTTTTTAATCATTTAAGGATGATTTACTCGTTTTTATCATTGCACATATTTTTTCCTGTTTTTTTATCATAAAAATAATTTTTTTTTGCCTCGTTTTTATCAATCAAAAAATTTTTATTCGCGCTTTTAACATCCAAAAACTTTTTGGCTCCTTTTTATCAACTACAATAATTTTTTTTCCTTGTTTCTAGCATACGAAAATATTTTTTTTCCTTCGTTTTGATCATCTAAAATATTTTTTGCCTCGTTTTTATCATTCGAAAAATTTTTATTCGCGTTTTTAATATCCAAAATCTTTTTGGCTCCTTTTTATCAACTACAATTATTTTTTTTCCTCGTTTTCACCACAAGAAAAATATTTTTTCCTTTGTTTTTATCATATAAAAAATTCTTTGCCTGATTTTTATCGTCTCAATTTTTGTTTCTTCCTTCTTATCATCAAAAATATTTTTTGCCTCGTTTTTATCATTCAAAAAATTTTTATTCGCGTTTTTAACATCCAACAACTTTTTGGCTCCTTTTTATCAACAGCAATTTTTTTTTTTTCTTCGTTTCTACCATACAAAAATATTTTTGCCTTCGTTTTTATCATCTAAAAAATTCTTTGCCTGATTTTTATCGTCTAAATTTTTTTTTTCTTCCTTCTTATCATCCAAAATATTTTTTGCCTCGTTTTTATCGTCCAAAATTTTTTTTTTCTCGGTTTTAGCACCCAACATTTTTTTGATCAAAAAGTGGATTCGACGAGTGTTAATCCTGAACTCCGTCAACGATTCTAGGCAAATTCTATCGTCGGTGACCGAGAGATTCGGGCTCGTCGGATCGACATGTGCAACGAGACGGTGAGTCCCCGCGAGAGAGCCTCGTGTTCAATTGGAAAATTGTCCAAAGTAACAATCTCTGTTCATCCTCTACCATAAATATATCTCGCACAATGTCTCTTTCGTCTTAATTAACGGACGCTAAATGAACAAAGAGATTTTTCGCGTTAAGAATTTGGGGCTCGTTCTCCGAAAAAAAATAGAAAAAAAAACAAAAATTCACGAGAACAAAGAATGTTTAGGAATTAAAAAAAATTACACCATGAAGTTATAAGAAATAAAAAAAAATATTTGGCCATTTTATAATAAAACCCCTAAAAAAAAAAAACCAAAAAAAATCGCAAAATATTAATATCTCTAATTAATAACCGCGCTCAAAAATCGTTATTGAAAAATCTAGAAAGAAAAATATAACATTAAATACTAACAATCCACGAATCACCCCAACAAAAAAAAAATCGAAAAAATTCATCGAAAAATCCAATTTCGATATTCGCAAAAAAAAAAATCGTTAAAAATACAATTTTGCTATTTAAATTTGAACGGCAAAAAATCGGGTGAATTTTTGAAAAATAATTGTTCGACGATTGATAACAGTAAAATAAATCAAATAAATTTGCAATGCGTTAATTATCGATAAAAAAATGGGAATAAAAGATTGAAAATAAAAAACGAAATAAATGAATAAATAAATAAATAAATTCGTCTCGTTCGAGCGAAAAAAAAAATATATATAAATAAATAAAAAACACTTTTCTTCCGCGTGAAAAAAAATTGATCGGAATCGAATCAATTACGATTGATTCGATAATTGAATGGGAAGAGGAATGTAAGTTTAATAATTGAATGAGAGAACGAAGAAAATTTAACGTTTATTCGTCACAAAGAAGGAAAATAGACGAGACTCCTCGGCACTTGTCATTTATTTACATCTCGGTTTGTTTCGTCCGGCCTTGAGGCTGCACACATGATTCATTCCTTAACCGCGTAAAAACTGTCAGCGGTGGACGACGAGGGATCGAAAGGCGGGAGGGGGCGGGAGGGAGGGAAAAACGAAGAGACGAGACGCGGGGGGAGGGGGCAAAGCGATCTTGCGGTATTCCATGAAACGCATATCTCCGCCGCGAAGCATAATAACTCGTCGTCGCAATTTCAATTCCGAACGTGGGCCTGAACTTTACCTCCTATTTCTTTCGTATTTTCCGCTGAACTGGAACAAAACTTCCGAATGAAAAGTAAACGCGGAAAAGAAAGAAAAGAAAAACGAAGAAAAAAAAAAAAAAAAAACGACAACACTGAGAAACGGTGGCGAATCTTCGTTCAAGATTTTGTACCGCAAATAGTAATAATGGTTGTGGGTTAAGTCTCGTTCGAGTCAAATCAAGTTTTCGCGATTCTTTTTTTTTGTGATTTTTCATTTTTCGTTTTTTTTTGTTTTTGTTTTTTTTTTTTTTAATGGATCGAGGATTTGAGAAAAAGGAATTGAATTTGAAATCGGGAGAATTGGATTTCAAGTCGTAGGAATTGAATTTGAGAAAAAGAGTATTTGATGAAAAAATAGTTATTATTTTCGAATAATTGAACTTGATAAAAGGAATCGAATTTATAGAAGAATTGAATTTGAAGAGTAATTGAAATTGAGAAAAAGAATTGTATAAATTCATGAGTTATATAAATTTATAGCATTTGTATAAAAATAATAATTCGACAAAAATGAAACTTGAAAAACAGAATTGAATTTGAAGAAAAAAACAATTCATTTTGATGAATAATTTAATTTAAAAAATAGTGTAATTACATTTTTTTTAATGCTCAATTACGTAAAAAGAATTTCACTGAAAAAAACAAACAAACAAACAAAAGATGAAAGAATTGAAAAAAATTCGTTTCTCAAATTGAAACGATCAATATTCGCTTCGTTCGATTTTTTCAGGTTTTTGAAATACAACGAGAAATGCAAATCTTTTCAAAATTTGTTGCAATTTTTTTCAAACAAAAATTTCCCTCGTTTTTATCGGAAAAAAATAAATAAAAAAAATGTCTAACTCGTTCTTAACGACGATTCTGGCACAATTGAAATCCAAAAAATACGGTTTTTTCAAAACAGTAAAGAAATGCGAAATAAAAAAAAAAAGAAACGCTCGGTGCCAACTTCAGCCCGATCGTTCTCTTGGTGGCGAAGGTGCAACGAGAAAGATAAGAGATTTTTAACGACGTTGAAGTTTGCATCGTTGGAGTGCAATTATTTTGTCGCATTCGAGTATGTGCTCGAAACATTGTTCTCCCATTCGTGGCCCATTTTCACTGTATCTTTCTCCAATATATCTGGATCTTAGGAGCTCGAACTTTTCCAGCATTCAGACGCAACAAAAATATGCAACCTCACCAAAATCTTCATGAAATTTGTCAATTTTTTTAATTTCCTCGTTTCTAACCTTCCAATCTGTCCTTTTTCATCAATGTTCTCATCGCTAACCTTAAAAATAGTCCAAAAGCAGAGAAAAAAAATAAAGCAGCAAAACCAAACTTAAAATAAATTAAAACATAACAAAGCAGCAAAACCAAACTCAAAATGAATTAAAAAATAATAAAGCAACTAAACCAAACGTAAAATAAATTAAAAAATAACAAAGCAGCAAAACCAAACTTAAAATAAATTAAAAAATAACAAAGCAGCAAAACCAAACTTAAAATAAATTAAAAAATAACAAAGCAACTAAACCAAACGTAAAATAAATTAAAAAATAACAAAGCAGCAAAACCAAACTCAAAATAAATTAAAAAATAACAAAGCAGCAAAACCAAACTTAAAATAAATTAAAAAATAACAAAGCAGCAAAACCAAACTCAAAATAAATTAAAAAATAATAAAACAACTAAACCAAACTCAAAATAAATTAAAAAATAACAAAGCAGCAAAACCAAACTCAAAATAAATTAAAAAATAATAAAACAACTAAACCAAACTCAAAATAAATTAAAACATAACAAAGGAGCAAAACCAAACTCAAAATAAATTAAAAAATAACAAAGCAGCAAAACCAAACTCAAAATAAATTAAAAAATAATAAAACAACTAAACCAAACATAAAATAAATTAAAAAATAATAAAGCAACAAAACCAAGCATAAAAAAAAAGGAAAAATAATAAATATTAAAAATAAAATAATAAAGAAGAGAGAAAGAGAGAGAGAGAGAGAGAGAGAGAGAGAGAGTGGGAGCGGAAGGGAAGGAGGGAGGGAGAAAATGGAGGGGGGAGGAGCCTGACGCATAGATAGTGGCAGAGAGGCTTCTCGTTGACCGGGGCCAAAGCGCGCGAGTATATTCCGTACACTCGCTAGACGCATGAATGAAACGAACAAACGGACAGAGAGCACACGAGGACGGGGGACAATTGTGAAACGTTCAAGTCGCGGCGCGCGAGGCCAATGCAACGCGAAAAGAGAATGAGACGGATGTGTGAACAGTGACCGGGTTCATATTGTATAAGAATCTCCAGTCGAGAAACACTTCCAAGTACCGCGTTACACGTGCAATACCTCAACAACCGACCTCACGGGGTATCACCGGAAATAAAAATACATTTCCAGTTCGGAGATATACCCCGGAGATTTTTTGGCCCGTGCGCAAAAAACTTCGAGTCTTTTTTGTTTTATTTTTTATCTTTTTATTTATTTATTTTTTTTATTTTTTTTTTATTTTTTTTTTCACGTCTATGACACGGAATTGACGAGTTTGCAGCGTTTGAGAATCAACCGAACACGCTTTCTCGTATTTGCATCCTCGTTTTTGGTATTCTACGATTCGTTTTGTTTTCTGTTTTTTTTTTTTTGCACTTGAATTTTCGAGGTTTGGAATAATTTTGTCGGTTTTTTTCCCCTCCTCGAGTAATAAACTTAACATCTCGCCGTTTTTCAATTTCGTCGTTTGTAATCTTCGAATTTGTTATTTTTTTCTTTTGTTTTCTTATTTATTATATTCCAATTTGTTTTTCTTTTCATTTCGTTGTTTGGAAGCTTCAAGTTTGCCCATATTTCAAATTTCCTCACTTTTGTTCATCGTATTTGTCAATTTTATTTATTTCCTCAATTTCTAACCTTCAAGTTTGTCCGTTTTTTCAAATTTCCTCATTTCTAACCTCAAAATTTGTCCATTTTTCAAATTTCCTCATTGCTAACCTCAAAATTTGTTCATTTTTTAAATTCCCTCATTGCTAACCTTAAAAATAGTCCTTCTTTTTATTTCCTCATTTCTAACTGCCAACTGTATATATTTCTAAAAAAAAGAACCATCCGAAATTTGTAAACAAGCAATATACGGAATTCGCGAGATCGAGGATTCATCGATTCTCGAGAAATCTGGATCACGTGATATTATTCCCAAAAGGGAAAGTGAGAGAACGTGAATAAACAAAAAAAAAAAGTGAAGCTTCGTGAATAAACAAAAAAAAAAAGTGAAGCTTCGACCCCTTGACTTCGAAAGATACAGATTCCTTTATAATTTATTCACAAATAATTTCCATACATTAAAGTTCGAAGTACCTTAAAAGTATGGAAGAGATTAAAAAAAAACAACAATAAAAAAGGGCAAAAAAGATAACAAAAAAATCGAACAAAAAAAAACAGAAGTACTGACCGAGCAGCAACAACTTGAGTTCCCTCCTGGCATCTTTCTTGTCCCTCCGTAGTTGTCGCTCGATTTCCTGATTAATTCTCTTCTGTTCCTTGGCCTCTTCGGACAGGCAGCACGCCATGATTCAAGCAGTTTTATAGTACCTCCGATTTTCACCGAAGGACGTGGGGTATTTTCGTCGTCGCCCCCCCCCCGCACGAACCAATCGAACGAGCGTTGACACGCGCACGAGTAACACCGAAGAAAACAAAAACAAAAAAAGACCAAAAAACCGCGGAAAAAAGAAGCAAACGAAAGAGGAATAAAAAAAAGAGCCGCGCGAAAAGCGTGATAGAAGTGAAAACGAAAAAATAACGGTCGAAAAATGAGTCGTACAGAAGAGGGGAAGAGGGGGGGTAACGCGTCGCGTGTGTCCGTGGGGGCAAGTGGAAAACAGCGCCTCCTGCCCGAGCTTCGAGTCGCTCACTGCAGCGGGCGGAACGTCGAAGGCTCTCGTTCTCCGCGCTCGTCTCGTATTCCCCCTCCCCCCCGCCCCTCCGTCGCCGATATTATCTTGCCACGGTGACACGTTACAGTGACTCGGCCGCGTCTCTCCGGGGCCCCCCGAGACACTTCTTCGTTCGACACACCGAAGGAACACGAGCGCGCAACCGGCAAAAAAGAGAACGAAACCAAACGAACGGAAACAAAAAAAAAAAAGAAAGAACGAAAAAAAGGAAGAAAAAAAAACGAAACGAAACGTTACATAAACAACGCTGAACGATAACGCACCACTTCGTTGATTATCGTTGGTCAATATGTACGTGTGTTTATTTTTTATGCGCGTATATATATATATATATGTGTGTGTATGTATGGATATATATTTGTGTCTGTGAGGATGTTTAGGTTTGTACGGGCGTATGTACGTTGACGGGCCACAACCACGAAAAAACTAATTCACTGTGCACTTCTTTTTCTTTACGATAACCACGTTTTTATTTTTGAGGTTAGTCGTCGTTGGACACGAGACTCTTCGAAACACTGTCACTTTCCACACTCGCCGATTCTTCTTCTCCCTCCCTCTCCCGCCTTCTCTCTCTCCCTTAGTAATCTAGTATCTCGTTTTTCCCTTCTCTCTCTCTCGTCGTTTTTCCTCCCTCCGTAGCTTCATCCACTAAAACAAATAATCCTTCGTTATTAATTATACCCGTACGCTGGAACGATCATTCTAATCTAGAAGCGTTTTACGAAAAAATCAAACTCGCACTCTCGCATATTCACGCTTTTATATATATATATATGTACGCCATTCTCTATTTTTTGTAAAAAAAAACACTGCACGCGGTTTTCGATGAAAAAAAGGGGAACGAGAGGAGAGGAGAAAGGAGCCAGTAGCTGCGGCTGCGACGGCGGCGGCAACGGCACTCCTGACAGGGCGCGACGCCAGCGACACATCACCCGGCCGCACTACCCCCTCCACCACTGAATCTCCTTTTCCCCTCCACCGAACCTCCACGCTCTCGCTTCACCTCGCGCGCGATCTACCGCCGGCTTTCTCACTCGCGACTCTCCCCCCCCCGCGCTTCCCGACTGATGCTCTTCACACGCTAGTTTCGTCTCACTCTCTCTCTCTCTTTTTCTCTCTAGCCGAACGTGAAAACGATGTGTGTGGTACGCGTGCACGCGTGGCGGTGGGAGGGGACGTTGGCCTTCTCAAGCACCAGGAACACGCGCAATGTTTGGGTTCCGAATAATCATGAAAAAAAGGGGTTAAAAGGGGCAACGTTCTAATACGGAGTAGTTCGGGACTCGAAACAGTGCTCGTCGAGGGAACACGGTGTTTGACTCCGGGAGATTCGACGGTGAGAAAAACTTTCATTTTTGTCGAGAACGAATATATTTTTGTTATTTTTGTTTTTTTTTATGTTGGAAAACGTGTAACACGGGGAGTTCTCGCAGGGAATACCGTGTAACAGCGAGCGAGCAAGTTTTCAACGACACGCCGCTTTTTTCCGTTCCACACATGCGCAAAGCCACGCGTGCCCTATTTATTTGTTCCTCGCCGCTCTCTCACTTTTACGAACGAAGTTCGAGCTCGCGTACACTGAAAAATTCGTGCTGCCGTTTTGAAGAAACTATCGACGAGCGGCGGGGAGGGGGATGGGGGTAGAAGAAAAACGGAATTGTCGAAACAAGTGTACACGCGCGAGCGCGTTTATAACCTCTGCACATGTGTGCTATCTACGCGTACGTGTCTACACACGGTGGTAGGGACAGCGGGGGAGGAGGGGGGTAGTTCACGCGATCTCCGCACGAGTTCTCTCTCTGCTCCTTTCTTTTCACTTGTCACACATTAAGATCCCGCAAATGCACCCCGGCCGAGAGTACGCGGAAAATTCATCTCTCCCCCCCCTCTGACAGTCCGAGGTTTGTTTCGTTTCCGTGCTTCGATACAGAGTTTTGTTTCGTACGCCGTGCTTCGATACCGCGAAACGGGAGAAAGGGAAAATAAGAATTAAGGGCGTTTTAATAGTTCGGTCAAAAGTATGGACGAGACTGCCGTGATTTAAATATCTCGTTCTATCCTTCACTCAGCTTTCCGTGGGTCTGTGAACTCCTCGCGTGTACAACTCTACTACAGACCGCGTTCTCTAACTCGCGAAAAAAAAAATACGTGGGGTGGGGGTAAGGGGGCGCCTCGGTCGGAATATAAGCTGCGTCCTCGCCTCTCGCTCACTCGGTCCCCGGCACGGTTGGGTGTGGTAACCCACCATGCGCTCTCCACTCGTTCATTTCGCACTCTTCTTCACGGATACAAACACACAGATATACACACGCATGCATACACATGCACGGGCACTCGCGAGGGGAGTTTGCAATTCTCTACATCTCTCACCACGCCGCCTCTCTATACTTCCTCGGATCGTTTTTTTTTTCTTTTTGTTTGTCACTTCTACATCACGTTTTTTTTATCGGCCGGTGCGCACGCGCGAAATCCTCAATAAAAACCGTGTATCACAAGTTTCCTCGATTCGTAAACGTTTTCCTTCGAGAATCGTTGGCTCGCCGAAATCTCGGGAGAAGATTCAAGCGCTCAACGCCCGCGTGGTCGTGTCAACGCGCGGCGATGCTGCGAACGCGCGTGCGCGCGGACACTCGCGAAACTAACGTTCTATACGCAATTTCTCTATCTCTCTCTATCTCTCTCTTTCTCACACTCCCTCCGTCTAATACGAAGACCGGCGAAACGCGAAACTATCTTTTGGCAATTACCCGCTTGTCTTCATCACACTTGTGAATACTTTGTACAACTTTTCGTGTTTGGGTTATGTTTTTTTTTTATGAAAACTTATTGTCTCGTCTGCGGTTTAACCCGGGACGCTCTTGGCTGAGTAATCGCGTCGCGCCCGTACCTGTCGACGGGTTTTTATCAACCCCCGCCCGCAACTTCTCGGGGTCCAACTGACAATCCTGTTAGGCAAACCAGATTGGGGCGAAGCCCGTCAGGAGTTACCTCCAACGCGCAGGGCGCGCGCACGTGTCCGCTAACGAGATTAAAATCGGGCGAACGGTATAGCGCCGCGGCCAAGAACGAAGAGAGGGAGGATGGATGGATGGAGAAAGAGAGAGAGAGAGAGAGAGAGGGCCCACCCGCGCCTGTTTGGGGATGAGGCACGTCGAACGTAACGGCAAAACGGCGGAGAGCTCGTTCACTGCCACTCTCTATCGCTCTCTCTCTTTCTCTCTCTCTGTGTGTCTCTTTCTCTCACCGGCTGAGTTTACCGTCTTTCCACCTCGCGCCCTCTGGCTATATCCCCTTCAGAATGGGAAATCAACGATTTTGAGGGTTATGACGAATCACGTGTAATTATGAACGTAAAGTACGATTGCCGGCGACGTTTCGATGTGCGCGAAACGTTTCACGATTTATCGTAATGTGCATGCCTGTGTTCGTGCGCGCTGCTACGCGACGGATCCTCGGTCTACTAGCGCACTCTATTCCTTATCTCCTGCCACCGTCGGTTTTCCCTTTCTCACCGGACGTCTCCCTATCTATCCTTGTCCAAATTTCGCCCTAACCTACTTCCATCTCTGTGCGCACTTGATGCTGAGCCACCGTTACCTCCACCTGTCTCATACGTCTCATACTTCCACGCTTTTTATTTTTTCTCTTCCCTTCGATCCCCCCCCTCCCCCCGATTCTCAAGCGCAATTCACGTATCCTTCCAAGTCCTGTCGAAGACTTTTTCACGACGCGAAAACGCCCCGTTCACCCCGGCTTTTCTCGTTATATCGCGGACACTCTTTTTAATCGTGTTTATCGCTATGCCTGTATTACTCGTGTACGGTAAACAGTAAACTCGTGTCGGGATGCGCGGTCTCTTTTTCTTCCTTTACTTTTTTCTTGCTTTCGTTCGCGGGACGGGAACGTCAACCGCACTGGAGCGCCGAACACTCGCGAAAATTGTTTACTCTTCCTTTAATTTTTTCTTCTCTTTTTAATTTTTATTTTAATCCTTTGGAAAAAAACGCTCCGCGGCCTCGGCGATTCACCACGGTAACCGCCTATCGCAAGATGGCGCCGGTCACAACTCCGCCGGCTCGTAATCTCGACCCTGGGGTATCAGCCACCTTCGCGCAGCTCTCACTTTTTTTACCTCTTCCGCAATTTCTCGCTCGCCCTCTCTCTCTCTCTCTCCCTCTCCCTCTTTTGAGCACCCGCGCGCATGCACACACGAACACACACACATACACTCACTTATACGCTCCCGCTTGACCATCACCACGCACACGCGCTTGTAACACACCGCCGATCCCCCCTCCGCCCATCCGCTCTTGATACCTCTCTCGTACGCTTTTCTCGCTTCCCTCCTCACTACGTATATTACTCCCTCGCTTTTTTTTTTCTTTTCACCCCGATTTTTCAATCACTTCGTTATCGCACTCCCAAACCCTTTTTTATACCCGTTTATACTTTGTAATCCGAAACTTCATCGCTGAAACTTACTTCCACACTCCGATTTTCTTTTTCGCACTCATTTATCCGTATTTGTTGGTGCTACGTATGCTAGCATACTGGCGATACCGCGGTCTATCTCACCACTCGATGCGAACCGTCAAACTCTAAGAAATTATCGAACCGACTGTACCGAGATGGGAAATCTTCGATGAGCCTGTACTCACAGTGGTGGCGCCACTGTACGGGAAAAGAACGAGACCCAATCAGCGACCACCGATTGTCCACATTGGTGGAATTAGAACCGCGGGAAATTTCAAATTCTTAAACTTAATTGATTACGGATTTTCCATTATTTTGCAAACATTAAAAAACTCGTTTTTGTTTGGGTTTGTTTGGGTTTCCCTTTCGGAAATCCACAATAATTTACATTCTCATATTAGAAATACTCATAAAACTATTTTTTTTTGTCGATTTCCAATATGGCGGAATGTATCGTAAATTTCGAGGTTAATTATAGGGTTATGTAGAGCTCTGCTGCCACCGTTTTTATTGGACAATTTGACGTGAGAAGCCAAACTCCACTGGTTGAAATAAATCTCACACACTTTGCTGATTCATTTATTTTTCTTTATTGGTTTCTTCGTTCTCGAAAAATCGAGATTCCCAAGGAGATCCTAAAAAAGATAATGCCTGGAAACAGTGGGATATTTATACGATGCAGCTTTCACTTTTAGACCGAAATAATGATTTTTCTCGATTATAGGTTATTCCTGCGGATTGGACACGACGGTTTTCAAAAAATCATTGCGGATGAACGGTCAGTCCGCTGTGGACGAAAAAATAGGGAAACACGCTGCGAACATTATACATTACGGACGAAAAATGGATTTAAAAAAAAACGAACGTAAACCAAGTGAAAAAAAATCACGAAGTCATCGATACGGAAATGGAACGGTTGTTCACTAAAAAATTCATAACTTCGTTATTTTTCAACATATCAAACTGAAATTTGGATATGATACTCCTCAAATACTATACTTTAGAGAAAAAAATACCGCAGTCCGGGAATCCTTTTTAAACTAGGGACTTTTAAGTTTTGAATTTCGAATTTGATTCGGGGATCGATTTTGTCCAGTTTAAACATTTTTTATAACAAACGTGGGATTAAAATTCGCTCAAAATTCGACGATGATATCAGCTATGAAGATAAATATCAACGATGATGAATCCCGATGCCTGGAAATCGGATAACCCGTTCCGGAATTGTTTCGTCAAACGTTTCGACGGAATGCAGTTTTTTTTTACACGCACACGGTTCAAGGTAAAAAAGGAGCGTGGCGGGAGCCCTTGGCATCGTTCTCTTGACGCATAAGAGGATTAACAACGTTCGGTACTTATGGGTCTTCTACTTTGTCCTTTCCGTAGATTTGTATACATAATTCTCGCGGCTTATCGGGACGATGGTCACGGGTCTTGCCAGGCACGATCATCATCACCGAGGTCGTCTCTGTCTTTTTTTACCATTAATCTATTTATCTTCAATATTTTCACTGCTCATCGATCCGATTTGCTCTGCACTTTTGACACACTTCCGGTGAAACGGCCTTGCTGGTGACACGATCAGACACTGCAAACAGATCATACGGATTTTAACGAAAAAGAAAAAAGAAAATGATTTCCACATAACCTCACGAACTTTTGTTTGGGTTTGTTTGGGTCAATGAAAATCTTAAACGAATTATAGTTAACGATTGGTTTGAGATTCGATATTGATGATGATGATAGATTTTTTAATTCCCCAGTGGTATTTTCGGTAAATATAGTGAAAATAAATATAGTGAAATATAATAACAAAGAATAACAGAAATAATAGTAATAATAATGTAAATGTAAAATTAATAAAAACACTTAAAACTGTAAAACTAAAAGTAAGTTTACTAAAAATAGTAATACACTAAATGTAAATAATACAAATAATAAAATAACGAGATATGCTAGCAGCAACGTGCAATTTCAAACCATAAATAAAAATAAAGTATAAGTAAAAATTTTACGATAATTATACTATGGAAATCAATAATATAAAATGGAATAAAGATAAATAATCAAAATTATGGGTTGTGTTAATTATTATCGAGTAACCACCCTTTATTTAGAAAATTAATTAATCAAACGAGGATTTCGTAACCGGATCGATACACGAATGCAGGAGTTCTTATTTTCTTACATTGATTTCTGACAGTTACAGAAATTCTGGTAAACCTGATATCCTAATACCACCGACTTAACCGAAATCCAATTACGACGCCAGCTTTGAATTAAAACTCGTTTTACTGCTAAGCTCGAAGGTAAAAAGAAAACAGATCGCTGAGTGCCATTAGTTCATTGAGAAAATCCAATCGTTTTTTATACATTTTTTTTTTTTAGATAATTACAATGAAATTTCGAAAGTATATTTAATTTTTTTTCATCACTTAAATTTGAAATAAATTAAAAATAAATATATGAAGAAAAAGAAAAACAGAAAAAAATAAAACGCTCAATGTAAATAATATTTATTTATGAATAATGAAATTTAACTGTTTAAAAATGTTTATGATTTTTGAAATAGGAGAAACACGTAAAAAATAAAATATTTATTTCTAGTTTGAAATAAATAAAAAATAAATATATGAAGAAAAAAAACAGAAAAAAATAAAACGCTTAATGTAAATAATATTTATTTATGAATAACGAAATTTAATTGTTTAAAAATGTTGGTAATTTTTGAAATGAGAGAAAAACGTACGAAATAAAATGTAAAATACATTTGAAATGTACACATGAAACACGAAAAAAATCATATAATTAAATATATATATAAAAAAGTCTTTTTTTTTGGTAATTTTTTAAATAAGCTACCTGGCTCTTCGGGGCATAAATTCTCGCTTATAATTTTGATAAAATCAGCGGTCCGGTTTCCGTACTCGAAGTCACCGTAAAATTCACTGACGATTCGAAGACTCTTCCCGATCGCTTCGAGTCGACTGAAAAACGCGTTACTTCCGGTCGTTACATAAAAAAAGGCAAAAAAAAATAAAGCACAAAAAAGCAATTGTGTTTTTTCATGATCGGTGGTTGTTGAATCTCACGTACGTTCTGACGACTTTTGGGAGTTCGACGTCCAGAGCTCGTCTACTCTGACGATAAGCGACCAGTATGCTTTCGTACTGTTTTTGCAATTTTTCCATCTGTGATATCGAGAGCCTCGAATCGTCGAGCAAACATTTGAAATTTCTCGCGGCTATTGAGAAATTATCGCGTCGCGTTTCGTTCTCGTTGATTACCGATTGAAGACGTTCCGAGGCCGTAATATTCCCCGCGCAAATTTCCATCGCACTCTTCAGACGCGCCAATCGAATTTCCTTCAGAGCTTCAATCTGCAGATAAAAATTTTCGTTCAACGATTTATTCGATCGATCGAAGAAATTTAAAAAAATTAAAAAATGGAAATAAAATTTTTTTAAATCTAAGGAAAATTGTAAATGAATTAAAAAAATTAAAAATAAAATAAAATTATAAATCAAATTAAATGTAATAAAAAAAAGAAACTAAATAAAAAATTTGTTTAAAGATCAAATAAAATAATATTATAAATAGAATGAAATAAAAAAGCGGAATAAAAAGAAATATAGAAATTTAATAATATTAAAAGAATTACATTTTTTTTTAAATAATTTAGACATTTAAAAAATGTAAAAGAATTTAGAAATTTAAAAAATTCGATTCGTAATCACCTGGTGAAATTCCTCGATCAAGCTAGCGTGGAAATCGGAGGAGCCGAGATCGGGAAGAACGAGCCGATGAGCAAAATCGAAGACCCTGGATGAAGCGAGATGAGAAACGTGAAGCGACCGTACGTGCTGCATAAGAGCCTCCAGCGTGTTAGTGGCGAGATCCAAGTGCTGTATCAACGCTGCTTGTCGGTCAGCGGAAAGAGCCTCCTCCACCTGAGAACGAATATTGACACTTGAAAAAACGAACTTGAAATGAAAATTTATTAAATATTTGTATCCTTTAATAATCAACTATTTTTTTTCATATATTTTATATAAATCTCCAATAACATAATAAATACTAAAAAAAAATAAAATTGTTTTTTATTTCGATAATTTATATAATAGTTTATACACATATTTATTTTTATGAAAATAAAAGTTCTTTACTTTCTTAAATCGTAAAAATCTTTCGAAAAAAATGTCGAATATAAAACAGAAAAAAAATGAAGAAAATATTTTTATTTTTTGATTTTCGAAATTTGGAATTTATTTGGCGATACCTGAGTACCGATAACGTGCAACTCGAGTGACTCGCGTATTCTTCGTGTTCTGATTTTCGTATCGCTCGTTTTCTGATGTTTCCCAAAAAAAATATCGAAAAACGTTACAATTAGAAATCGATTTTTAAAAAATTGTAATACGTCAATCGATCGATGGAAAAATTGATTCGGCGATGAGAAAATTTCGTGCCTTCGACGTTCGGTATTTTCGTTGAGTGTTGCATCGACACGTGCAACATTTATCGTAATAGTGCCTCGAAACGGAGTTCCCGACGTCGAGCAAAGGTGACGACGAGGCTGAACGACGAGTCGACGAAACTTCTTCGTCAGACGTCAGTCCCAAAAATCTTCCGCAACGCTTACGCAATATTGGCTCGCTCCAACGGGTCAAATGATTATCCTCTTTCGATCCTCGCGACATATCGATCAAACGATTCTCTCGTTGAAATTCTTCTTTGACATTTCTTGTCGAATCCGATTCATCGCGGTTGCAAGAAACGTTTTAGAAACGCACGAAAACATTGATGAAACGTGGAGTTGAATTTTGATAGATTGAAACGCAACAATTTTTTTTTTTACTTTGTTTCTATTATTTAAAAATTATTTGTTTAATTTTAGTGCTTAAAAAAATCTCGGAAATACGTTAGAAATGTCGAATCGATTTTTAGCAAAAATAAATAACAAATATTTAAAAAATTCAATTTAAAAAATACGATTTTTTATAAATTCATTCATTATTATTTATTTATTTTTACATATGGAAAACAATTCATTTATATATCTGTTTTAATTTAAGAATCAAAGAACACAGCATTTTTTTAAATTTGCGTTGGGAAATAAATTGAGTTATCGTTATTTATTATTTATTTTTTATGTTTAAAAATAGGAAAAAATTACGAAAATTAAGAATACGTAGCCAAAAAAGAAATATTTAAAAAATGATAATTAAGGAAAAATCGATTTATTGCTATTTATTTTTAGTACCTATTTTTTTAATACAAAAAAATCATCAAAATTTTTCAATAATTAAAATCAAAGAATTTAAAACGTGAAAAAAAATTGAAGATTCAATTTTCGTTGGTTTCCGAATATGCAAGATCGATTTTCACGACGAAACTCACCATCTCCGTGTTTCGAGAATCGTCGTATAAAAAAAAAAAAACGAAAATTCCTTATCGCGTTGACAGGACGAGAATTCGTCGTTTCCAAGGTTATAGAAATGGAATTTACAAACCACTATTTTTTATTATATATAATTGTTATATAGAAATTCAATCGAGACAGGCAATCAAGAATGACAGACGCATAATAATTTATATGTACGTGTATATATATATATTGACACACGCGCGTGTGTGTACGTGTATTTTTATATAACGTTACTTTTCTCGCTAATATCAAGGTTATAAAGATATGACTTATGGCTCAAGTAAAATTAAACAACGTGACATAAACATGACAAATGACATAACAATGGCCCTATCGCGACACCACAGTCTTTCAATTCCAACCTATTTTTTTTTTCCAATTTTTTCCGTTCGTACTCCGAAATACATCGAGTTGAAAAATGCAAAAATGTTTTGGGCCAAAGATTTTCCTTGGTTCGTACTTTGTCGGAATCGAACGTTATCGATTTCGATCTATCGGTTATTTCAAGTCGAACGAATATCGAAGATCGCACGGAAAACACGAAAAATCGTTTTTCAAATTTTTTTTTTGTTCTTTTATTTTTCTCTTATTTTCGAATCGACGAATCACGATGATGAATTTTGCGTTGGCTTTCCCGGTTATGACTAGATCTTCAGCACTCCTCGGAAAATGTTTTGCAATTGAGGCGAAATTACCCTTTTTTCTAAAAATGTTTTTCTTTTTCTTTTTTCGTTTTTTATGAACAAGCTTTTTTTTATTCGTCTGCATTTTCATTACTCGTTTTTACGTTTTATTTTTGTAAAAATTGAATGTTGCAAATATTCGAATGAAATGGAAGAACAGTTTGTTAATTTTTACGAAAAATTGAATATGTAATTGAATGTTAAAATGAATTTGAAAAAAAAAATGAATTATCCATTTTAAAAACAACTCGAATGTGTAATTAAATGTTGAAATTTAAAAAATCAAGAAAACAATACCAAATATTAATTCTAACGAAAAAAAAATTACTATGTAATTGAACTTTGGAATTAAAAAAATTGAATTTAAAAAACAATTCAACGAGAGTGAAAAAAAATTCTTGATATTGCTGTATCGATCGAAACCCTTGTATTTTCACCAATGAATTTTTGACTATCATTCGAAAAAGGAAGAAACCGAATTCCTTTTCCTACAATTACAATCCAGCCTACGGAAGGTCCATCAAACCTTATATTTTATTTTATCGAGCGATACGACTTCGAAAAAAAAATTCACTGCATCCGTGTGCCGTTATTTTCATTTTTGTCTCTCCCGAAGTACGCGTAACGTCAGCCTCGCAGAGGAATGTATATACGCAGTTTTACCGAAGAATTCGTGATTTTTCTAACGATACGATAATCAAAATTGACTTTAAGAAAAAAAAAAAAAAAAAGAAAAAAAAACCTTCGTTCGGGTTTGGATTTCGAGTTTCCGACTGTAATGTCACGACAAAACGCTCCTTCAACCGTAAACGTATTACTTAGAAAAAAAAAGAAGGAAAAAATGATCGAGTCCAAACTCGAATTGACTCAGATCGAAATAATTGAATTTGAGGATGAAAGAGAGTCAGAGAGAGAGAGAGAGAGAGAGAGATAGACAAATCTCTCGTGATATCGTGTCAAATCTTAATGATACTCGATAATGTTTATTCCTATTTTCTATCTTTGTCGTAAACGTAATTCGCGTCGTTAAACGTTTTGCTTTTTAAATCTTCTTCCGGTCCGATAAGACCACCTGATTCGAACACGTTTCGTTTTTTCAAATAAACGAAAAACCGAAAAAAAAAATAAAACGTTGGTGTTCTCGTACCACACTGGTCAGTCGAACATAACTTCGACGTACTCGTTAAATAATTCAGCGAAGCTACGAATCGCTCCGCCATTTTGTTTTTTATCCACTAATTTATAAATATCGTATATATATAACTTTTTCCAAAGCCGTTTCGTTTTTCTCTCTCGTACGTTTACTTCTTTGTTTTTACGTTTTGTTTCAAAAAAATATATATATATATATTCATTTGTATCGTATATTCGTGTAAATACAAATAAAAAGTTATATTTCGTTCGCGAATCGTCGAGGGCGCTGATCGTTAAAAATCGTCGATGCGCGACGTTTAAGTGTCTTAAAAAAAAAAAAAAAAACAAAGAAATGATTATTCCAAAAATAGAAAGTTGGACCGACGAAGATTTGGCAAAAGTCGCACGAGTTAATCGTTTTTGAGCATCGCGAGCGCAATTCCTCGAGCTTTAAAAAAAAAAAAGAAACGCGCGACGTAAATGAAAACGTGAACAAAAATCGTAACGCTTGTTTTTTTTTTTTTTTGTTCTCTCTCCTTTCGTATAATCGACGATTCGCCAATTGGGTTGGAAATACCGTAAAATAGTCCTTAAACTTTACGATTCTATGTACAATCTCATAAAATAATGTTAATTTAATATATAATATGTATACAAGTGTATATATATATATAAATAAGTATATATATATATATTTATGTTTAGATATATTTGGATATACAGGTACAGAAATATACATATATAAATTTGGGTTTACCATATATGTATACGTATGTACGTGTATACCTGTGTATTGTAACGTTTTGGCTGGCTGGTTGCTCTCTCTCTCACAATTGGTCCAGTTTCGATAAATCAACGTCCCCGGTGACCACTTTACTTTTTTTTTTCACGTATTTTTTACATTTTCTTCTTTTTTCCTTTTACGTTCGTGAAAATCGCAGTCTTCCCGGTTTGTTGAGTCTGATAACTGGACATTAAATCGTGAGAGATCGACATCCACTCGGTTTTTCACACGATCGACGATTATTCGAAAATTCGGTTCGCGAAAAAGTTGTTTCTTTCGTGTCCGAAATGCGTCGATAATATCGAGGATCGGTAATATTGCGTGTGCCGGTACATTACCGACGGTCAGTATGTTACCAACGGTCGGTATATAGCGGACCTGTTTTTTTTTTCTTCTTTTCTGTTTGTCGTCGCGTAGATTTTTCGTTCCGCGATGTATCATTAAAATCGATAATTCAAATGATTTTAATTTGATTATAAGCGACGCGCGTATTCCGTATCGTAACGATATGAGAGAGGACAGATCCCGTATAATGAAAGCAGTGAATGTTGGTTGGCACAGACATTGGCTGGGATTTTAAGGCACTGTGGGCTGATTGATTTCTCCGCAGCACCCTCCAGCATATCCATATCTCGTTAAACAACAAAAAAAAACGAAAAAAAAATGAACACACACACACACACACACACGTTTTCCTAATCCCTCCGCGGTCAGCCCTTTCACTATCGAGATACTCGAATTCGATTCGCCTTTTTTTTCGCGTTAAGGATTTTCTCTGGATTTTATTGTTTTTTCTTTTCTTTTGTTTTTTTGGTTCGTTTTACTTTCGTCGCAAGGACGCAATCAACGGTGCGATACGATCTTCTCAGCTCGTTTTCATCTTTTTCGTCCAAAAAGTCGTCTTTTCTTTTTTCTCGCGAGCGTTGGAGTGTCGTGGCAATTTTTCTTCAGTTTTTTTTTTCTTCATTCTTTTCCTCCTTCTTCTTTTTTCATTTTCTTCTTTTTATTGAGCTTCCTGTCAGGCTCACAGCGTCTTCGTGAAGTTCGCCGGGAACATGCCCTTCTCGTTGGTGCCCTCTTTGATTCCCATCAGCCAACCTTCCTCCTGCCGCAGTAACAAATTTTTTAAGAATATATGGTCCCAATATTTGAAAATTTCGTTTGGCATGAAAAATATCTCGAAAATAAAATGTGGAAAATGGAATTGTTCGATTTTTATAATATTAGGAAAAAGGCTGTTTATCAATCAATTAATTCTGGATTTGAAATATTTTGTTTGGGTTTGGATTATGGAATTTTGGAAATCGTGGAGTGGAGTTTCGACAGGTTTGAATCAGGATGGAATTTTAGTTCGTATCGTTCGAACCCAACGAAAATTCATTATTTTACAATTAAATCGTTTTTTTTGTTTATTCGATTTTGTGTGTTTGGGTTGATCAAAGTTTTTTTTGGGTATTATTTACGGAAATTCGTTTCGATATTGAATGAACGAATAAAGACTTTCAAAAACAGAGATAAAAGAAATGAAAAAAAGATTTTTGCATTGCAAGAATAAAAATTTCAATGTCTTGGGATGGCTTTGTTCGATTATTCGAAATCCTTGGAATTTATTTCTCCAAATATTGGGTTTAAGTCGAACAAGGTAATAACTTATCAAAAAATTAATTAATCAAAATCAAAACCTTTTGTTCGTAATTTCGTAAATTATTTTCGTTGTTTTATTTTCGAAACTAAATTTTCAAGGTTTCGGGTATTTTCGATAATCGAAAAAAATGTTTTTTCGTATATTGTTTATAACACGTTTAAATTCGTTGCAAAGTTGAAAAAAAAGCGCAATCGCTAAAAAATGATACAAGGATGGATGAAGAATGATTGGATTGTAATAAACGTACGAGTAAGTTGTTATATAAACAAACCTGCTCTTCCGGATCGTCATACTCGACGACTCGTATGATTTCCCCGACGTCGAACGACAGTTCGTCCACATCTTCGCGACTGTACTTGTACGTTGCTTTTACCCTGTACAAAACGCCCGGTGGCAAGTTTTCGGTTGTCGCTCCTAGAGACAAATTGGTACCATTTTCATATTCCACGTCTAGAATAATCCAATATATTGTTTACGTTAGCCGTGAACCTATTGTGTAAACGAATTTGTGTGAACGAATGAATCATTTATAAAATTAGGTTTTTCGGTATGTTTTTAATTGGACGTTGAAAGAAGGATAGAGTCAAGTGTGATAAAAAAGGCGAGCAGAGAGGGATCGTTGAGGGATCGTTGAGGGATCGTCGTCGAAAAATCGATATTTTCAAAAAATCGTTTTTCTTTTTTTTGCATAACAGTATACACTGTTCTAAACATTATTAAAAAGTGAACGCCAGAGGAGTACAATTTATAAAAGCGTTTTCCTCGGAACGATCTTTATCAAAACGGTGTGCACTCTCAAAGTCAGAGTTTTGAAAATATCAATTTCCAATTTTGAGAGAACAATTTTACCGTCATTCTCTGTCGCGCTGTGAAAACTGATCGTCCTATTTTTTTTTTTTTTTACGAAAAGCAAAAAAAAGGGCCATATTCGATACTTTTTGTTCAAACCGCCGCTATTTTATCACATTTAAAAAAAAAACCTCCATAGCCCGATAGCGACTTTCCTACAGATTAATAATCTTTTTGAAATTTTTTTTTCAAACCAAAATTGCGGCCGCGACATCCTACAGGACTTTTTTTTTAACGCGTCGTTGCAACAATTTATTTAATTATTATATACTAAATAAATGAACGTAAAAAATTATTTTGTATTCCACATGAATGTATTTATTTGTAAAAAAAAAACAGACCGGTTGGTTCATTGCAACATTGAAAAAAAAAATTGCAAAGTTCAGTAATTTTTCGACGGGTCGTACTGAGACGATTCCTTAAAATTGGTTTATCATTGATTAATGAATAAATGGTTCGACGATTAACAGTTTTTCGTTAAATTCATAACTATAACTTAAAATCGCGTTAAATTTTCAACGATCAAGCAAGTTAATTTTTTTTATCAATTGTGGCCGCCTTTGTGCACACGAGATAACGATAAATGAAAAAGGATACGATAATGGAAGATCAACATGCAACAAGGGCTCGTTATCGATTTCGCAAAAATTCCAAGCGCACTCGTCACGGAACTCCCATCATAGAAGCCGTTTTGCAAACAAAGGAGGCTTTGCAGGATCAACTGGAGTGGACGTGAGTCACTTCGTACGTGCTCGTACGATCATCGATTTCATTCGCGTCTCTTCATTATCATTTTTATTTATTCTATTATTATTCTTTATTTTTCACTTTCATTATATTTCCTTCGACGTCAATCTTTTTTACAAATTTTCTTTATGAGATTAAAAATAAAAATTAATCATGCAGGATTTTAAAAATTGGAATTAACAAATACACTTTTAAAATCTATTAAAAAATTCGTGGACTTTTATTAACGGGCGAAAAGTCCATGAATTTTTTAATGGATTTTAAGAGTGTATTTATTAAGTCCAATAAAAATCTTGCAACGTTATTTTTATACTCATAAAAAAATAGTAAAAAAAAATAATAAAAATCGAATTTCAAATAAAAATCGATTTTTTTTTTATAAATATTGATTCTTTTAAATAAAAATTGACTTTCGAATAAAAATCGACTTTCGAAGGAGGGATCGATGAGTAGGATGTTATCGATCGAAACTCACCGACTGGTATATCGTACAACTCCTCGACTCTCTTGGTCGGCGGTACTTCGTTTTGCGGGGAGGCGTCTTGGTTATTCAGGGAATTTTCATTGCTGTTAGCATTGCTATTGGCATTGCCGTTCAACTGAGTCGTTGGCGACGAATCACCAGTCTCAACCGTGGCTTCGTTCAAAGCTGCAACACAACGCGAAACAGAAAAAACCACTCTCAAACACGAACACAGTCACGTTCTTTTATTTTTATTTCATTTTTTATTTATTTTCATATTTAATTTTATTTTTAATTTAATTTTTTTTTTTTTCAATTTATTCAATGTTTTTTTTATTATTTCATTTTTTCGATTTTTCAAGCTTTCACGGGAAAAATAAAAATCCAAACCAAGAATTCGAAACCACGATAATTCGTAAATCGGGAAAAGTGAGAGAAAAGAAATCCAAAAAAAAAAAAGGTATCAAAACTTTGCGTGCAACTGGGAAAAATGTTTAGTCGATTAGACAATTCACGAAGACAAAAGATTGAAAGATGGCGAAGGGTAAGAGGCGGAGGGGAGGGACGATTAAAATGAATTAATAAAAAACGTATTACCATTACCCGCTGTAATGTTGTTCTGCGGTGGTGGTTGCGTGTTTATTATCAATCTGAAATCAGAATGGTTTTCCTTTTAAAATAACGTTTCGCTTTCTCATTGACGAGCCGTATAATACTCGAATACTCGATAATATTTTTTTTAGCGAATACTTCGAATGTCTCGTTCAATAAAAAAAAATGCAATTTTTTGTTTTGATAATAATCTTTGTAAAAAAAAAAAAATAAGTCGAAAATTATTGCAGATTTATCGTAAATGACTGATTAAAAATCCTAAACAAAAAAACGTTTTCGCTATTTTTGGAAATAAATGAGAAAATTTTGAAGAAAAAATGTTTAACAAATATTTTCGAAAGTTAAAAATGATATTTGGATAAAACTCACGATGAATTGGCGTTTGGTGATTTAGGCGACTGTGGTTCCGATATTTTCTTTGGCGCGTACGAGCCCCTCTGGCTCTCGTTTGCCAATTTATCGACTATCGCCTCGAGCTCGGAGTAAACCTGCGAAAATAAAAGAAATTAAATTGATGACGTTACAGTGGAAACTGTAAATCCATATTCCCAATGAACATTCTCGGAACGTGTTCCAACCAGGGAGATTGTTCGCACGCGATCGATTAACGATTATATTTATTATACTGCAAAAGTATAAATAATAGTATAAAATATACTTAATGTTTTTAATAATAAAAATAAAAATAAAATTAAAAATAAAGAAAATAAAATTCAACAAAATTCACTTAAGCAATGAAAATGCAATTAGTAATAATAAAATAAAATAGGAAATAATAAATATATACCTAATAATAAAAATAAAAATAAAAGTAAAAATAAACAAAATTCAGTTAAATTCAATTCAATGAAACAATGAAAATGCAATTAATAGTAATTAAATTAAACAATAATAAATGAATAAAATTAAATATGCAAAAATCGTAGAATATAAATTTATTTACACAATAAAAATGTAATGAATAATAATTCAATTACATAATAATAAATACACAAAAAAAATAAAATTTTTTGCCAAATCCTCTCTCTCTCTCTCTCTCCACGATTATCAATTAACGGTAACAAAACGTACCTTGGCACTTTCGACGTGGAAAACTTGTTCAGCGGCGAATAACGTTTGCAAGTTGGTAACGAGGAAGAGAACCCGAGAGTCGTAAAGTGCCGGCAATTCGTCGTGAAGTTCCGAGTTCAATTGCTCGTACGTACGTTTAGCCTCTTCGAGCAATTCCTTGCCTCGCGTCACCTTAAGCTCCACCCTCTTCTTTGGATTGCACTGTAACGACTGGAAGTTGTGCCTCTGCCCGTCGTAATCCACCAATTTTCTACCGCGCTTGTCGATCTTTTTCTGAAAAGCGTCGTCATTTTTGTTTATTTATTTTTTATATTTTTCAGCCGTATTATTATTACTAAATAAAAATAATAATACGATGGTTATTTTTAACTAGTGAAAAATAATGTTATTGCGATAATTATTTTATTATTATTATAGTGAAAATGATAAAAAATCAATGGTTTTATCGTAATTATTGTTCGAGCTGAATATCGAATAGAAGGAATTGTTCTTCTTACCCTCATTTCCGGAAATTGGCTCTGATATGTATTGAAGGGTACGAGGACCTGGTCGGCGAGTTTGTGAGTAAAGTCTTGCCACAGCATGTCCAAATTTTGTGCTTGTACGTATAGTAGATCATGGCCGGTCCATTGGCTCTCGTAAATCTCGTTTAGCGAGTCCATCAGTGTCTTCGAGGCTGCTTGAACGGCTGACGATCGTACCGCATGTATAACACACATTAACGTTTTAATGATTGGACAACGAATTGGCCTTTGTCCGCGGTTTGACCGAGCGGAATTTTACAAATTGTCGCCTCAATGGAACCATCGGACGTAACGCTCTACACGCGCACGCGCGTCACTATTATCCTTTGAACTAACAGTTTAAGAGTCCCTCGTACGTAATCACCGGTGCGAGTTTCATTTCACGAGTCGATCGAACGTTCGAACACAGAGGATGACCTTTTTCCGAGCACCGAAATGGACCAACTTTGCCATGGTGCGACGCAATGGAATTTATGTTTTTTTTTCTTTTAATTTTATTTTTTATTATTTCGAAACCTTTTTTTTTTACGAATTTTTGGAAATTTATTTTTTGATATATTTTTTTTTTTTGATGTTTTGGACAATGTTTTATCAGATGTTTTTGTTTCGTTTTGTTTTCTGGGTATGCTTTTTTTTTTATATTTGTTTTTGGTTTGTTTTTTTGGATATCGGCTTTCGAGAAATTTCTGATAATGAATTTTCAATCATTTTTTTTATTTTGTTTGTGAATATGAATTGGTGAACAATTTTTCTTTTTGTTTTTTTTTTTTTTTTGTTGTAAAGCTTCTTTATTGTAATTTTGTTCGGATTCGTTTCGGTTTGTTTGGGTTCATTTCAAACGTTATGTTTTGAACAATTTGTGAAAGCGAATTTCCGGAGGATTTCTGTTTGAAAGATTTCTGAAAATAAATTGCCAAGAATTTTTGTTGGGATCATTCTAGAAACGGGGTTTCAAAAACTTGTTATTTGTAAAATTTATAAAAATAAACTTTCAAACATTTCTTTTTTTTTTTCCTGTAAACGAATTGTCTCAAAATTCTGTTTCCAAAATTGATCGACAAACGTTTTCAAACGTTTTTTTTTTTCAAAGATGTCTAGAAACAAATTGTCAAAGAACGAATTTTTTAAAAATGTCTAAAAACAATATTTCAAAGATTTTCTTTATGTCAAATTTCTGAAAAATTAAATTTCAAAGAATATGTTTTGGTAAAATTCCTGAAAAATACATTTTCAACAAATTTCTATTTGCAAAATTTCTCAAAATAAATGTTCAAACATTTTTTTTGAGAAGAAAATTCTAGAAAATTCTAGAAAATTCTAGAAAATTCTAGAAAATTCTTTTTTGATAAGAAAATTCTAGAAAATTCTAAGAAAATTCTAGAAAGCTTCCAAACATCTTTCCGGAAGCTCTCTAGAATTTTCATATTTTTATCATAGAAAATTAATTGAATTTTTAAAAAACGTGGATCTCAGTTTTACCCCCCCTTAAGGGTACGATTTCATAAAATCCTTATCGAGTGCTTACGTAAAAAGTGTAGAGAAAGTATTTTTCCACTTTTTATAAAGTTGATAAGAACGTATCACCGAAATTACGAAATGGAAATTCGAAAAAGGATGAATATGCTGTTTCTCGTGTAAGAGTCGTTTGCAAACGAGTAGAAGCGAGGAAACAGTCAATCGAAGAGACAAGCGACCACTAGTCTCCTGGCCTACTTGCGAGCGTCCCCGAGAGTGCATTCACCTGGCTTTGATGAAGCCGCACGCGACACAAGACAGGCCTTTTTAAATCTTGCTTATAGATTCTTCGTGCAGTCTCGCTGAAATATCGAATTATCAACGACCAAAAAATTCGCGAGTGAAAAAAATGTCGTTTACGCTTCCATCGATTTTTTTTTTTTTTTTTTCATTCTTATAATCGTGTTCTCTCGGGTTGGGGACGATTTCTCTCCAGCAAACTAGATAGCGAGTCTTGCTTCCTTTCCCCCCCTTTTCCTCCTCGAGATTCCGGCGCGGTCGCTAAAAACGTCGGAATTCAATAAAAATTTTATGCAACGCGTGTAAAATTCATTGATCGTTAAAGTAAAAAGAAAAAAAAAAAATAGATCGCGTCGTTGAAATGATGCTAAGTGATGACAATTCAATCTCATGTGTTCGTAGATGAAGTTTCATTAGGAATTATTTTCGTACGATTTTTCACTGAAATTTCAAACTGTCAAAAGTTTTTTTTTTTTATTTTTCAGAATGTCGATAGTTTTTTTTGACGTTTCGAACTGTCAAATATGATTTCTTTATGAAGTTTGATTAGGAATTATTTTTGCACCATTTTTTGGTGACATTTCAGGCTGTCAAAAATTATTCTTAGAATTTCAGACCGTTCGAAATTTTTGTTGCCATTCCAAGCTGCCAAAATTGTATTTTTTTTCAAATTACAAGCTATGAAAAATCGTTTTTCATTGTTTGTCAAAAAAATGTTATTCAAGTTTAAGGCTGTTAACAAATGTTGTTAATTTTTTGACATCCTTAAATTTGAATAAATTATTTAACTAATAAAAAAAAGATTGATTTTGAATTAAATTTAATTAAATTTGTCTAATCAACTCGTTTGAATATATCAGCCAATAAGAATAATGCGAACGTTTCTTTTTTTTAAATAAATAATAAAAATACTATTTTTAATAATAATAATAAAAAAAAAGAAGATTTAAATCGTTGCATTCCGACGATGCAAAGTTCTTCATGAATCACGACCTGGCCTATCGAGTTCGAGGCTTTTTATTTCGACTCGTTTTCTATTTGGGTTGGACGGGTGTACCTGTTAAACCGCGATTAGTTTTTCGATCGAGCCGAGTCCGCTTTACGAATGATACGCGTACGGGTAAGATAGTTTCACAACGTTCGAATTGTCTGTAAATGTGTTGAGTATGTACAGACCGGCGGTGGCTCTCTGTTTGACCCGCGAAGAACGCAGTAACACCGCACTTCGTACCGCAGGAATTATGAAGGCATTGCGGACATATGGGTACGTAAATATACAGGGTGTCCCGGAATGGAACAAAATGACGTCTCGAATAGGCTAGAAATATTGTCATCGAAAAAAAAAAAATAAATAAATAAATAAATTTCTTGTCAAATTATTTGTTTTTGTACAATTGTTAAAAAGTATTTATTTCTAATTATTTAAAATTAAAAAAGAATATTTTTTCAATAAATTATTGAATATATTATTTCTTTACAATTATTTGAAATAAAAAATGGACCATTTTTAAATTAAATTATTGAATATTATTCATGTATAATTATTTACTATTAAAAATTGATAATTTTTTATCGAATTATTGAAAGTCAATTATTTTTAATTCTTCAGTTCGAAGAAAAAAATACACGTTCGCTGTAAAATTTGAAAATCTTTTGTAAAATTTTAAAAACAATGATGATTCATAAACCTCTGAGGATAAATTAATAATAATTTTATTGTTGGTCCGGACGGAATTGAAAGTCCAATTTTTGTGTGTGTTTTTTTTCGAAATCGAAGACTCATTTTTGGACACCCTGTATGTAAGAACAGAACGCGTATATCGAAGGGGAAAGCTGCTCGTGGTTTGTAGCGAGAAAAGGTGGTCGACCTCACTTGTCAGTTCCCTACTTCGTGCTTTTTTTCTCTCGCTCGTTTTCTAATAAAGCAATAATGACAACGTTTCGAGCAAATATATCCAGGAAGGAGACCATCCGCCATTGGGCGTCCGCATCGAATTTGGAAGATTAAACGAAATTAGGAAGAAAAAAAAAAGACAAACATCAATGAAACGATGAATCAAGATTGACGCTTATCGAAAAATGGTATTCCAAAGGTAGTAGAAATTATCGATCTTTGATACGAGATATTTTTTTTGTTGCCAAATTCCCTATTTTTCACCACGATAAAAAAAATTTTAAAAATTGAAAAATAATAAAAATAATGATATTAATAAAAATAACAATTTCAATAATAATAATTAAATATATAATTATAATAATAATACTAATAAAAATAACCAAAATTGTGGGAACTAAAAGACGAGAGATATTTTTCATTAAACCCAAACGAAAAATAAACCAATAAATTAAAAAAAATAATAAATAAAAAATAATAAAATAATAAAATAAGAATTGAAAAAAAAAAAAAGAAATTGAGGAAAAAAGAGAGAAAAAGCGAGAGAGAGAAAGAGAGAAAAAAACGAGAGAGAGGGAGAGGGGGAAAGAGAGAGAGAGGGACGAAGGGGAGAGCGAGAGAACGGGGTCACGGTAATGCAAGGTTGTGCCCGCGTTTTGATCCTCCGAGTGATCGGTACTGGGCCCGCGCGGGTTGCGTTTTATTTGTCTCCTCGACGACAGACGATCGACTCGTGTTTCACGTGGACGCGTTAATTCGAGTCTCGCTCTATAAATACGGAGGATTCTGGCTAGTGAGTTACATAGTTTCGTCGCGGTGAGAACGCAGCTTCGTTCCGCCCCGGGGTTTCTCTTACCCGGCCTCTCTCTCTCTCTCTCTTTCTCTCTCTCGTTAACGCACGAAAAAAACAATTCTCCGAGCCGCGGAACAATTTTTTAATGGCAAAGTCAGAAAGCGACCGGACGATCAATTGCGTCTAATATCGCGTAGAAAAAAAATAATGCTTCGATGATGTACATATACATATGTAAATAATTAATTTTTTTCATTTTCAAAATTAAGTCAATCTGGAAAAACGAAAATAAAATATAAAAATCCTAATGAATGGAAAATAAAAATATATTTTTTTGTATTAACATTTTTTTTTAATTCTAAAATAAATTTTAGAATCGAAATTATCATTATAATATTAATTTTTTTATTTTATAAAAAAAATTAATTATAAATCATTAATTTTTTTTATTTTCAAAATTAAGACAATCTGGAAAAACGAAAATGAAATATAAAAATCCTAATGAATGGAAAATAAAAATATATTTTTTTTGTATTAATATTTTTTTTTAATTCTAAAATAAATTTTAGAATCGAAATTTATTTATATATATAGAGAGAGAGATAGATAGATAGATATGCACATAGATATATATTCTAGGATGTACATTTATTAAATATTTATTTATTTATTTGGAACAAAAATATTTAAATATATTTTTTTTGCGACCGTGAGAACTATGAAAATTTTAATCGAACACAAATTGTCAATGGATAACTTACCTCGAACGCATCTTATGTAATTGTTGAATTCCTTCTGCAGTCTATTAGCAGAATTCTGTTGTCTGGTGAAGTTTTGCAAGTGCTCGTCAAATATGTCATCAGCGGTCCTGTCGACTTTGCCCAAATTTTGAAGGAACTGGAAACGAGAAGAGGAATAAAAAAAATATTATTACTTTTCAATAGGAAAAAAAAAGAAACGAATTATTGGAATTTCGAAAATATTGTTGGAGGAAATGCTGTTAAAAAAAATAGATCATCCAAATAAATCCAAACTTCTGTCTTTTTTACTTATCTGATATTTAAGGAAAACTTTTTTTTTTTTCATTCGAATTCTATTTCGTTAAATTTTTTTAAAATTTGATTTTTTAGATTTTAAAAATTAAGTCAATACTGAAAAACGAAAATAAAAAATGAATATCCTAACGAATGAAAAATAAAGATCATTCTTCTTTTTTTCAATATTTTTTATAATTTAAATTTCGTTTGTAAAATAAATTTTAGAAACGAAATTTCGAAATTTCATTTGATTCTGAAATGAGATGAAAAAAAATTATTAAAATAAGGAAGGATTTACGTGAGATAAAAAATTTAAAAAATTGTGCAATCATTCGCGACGAAAAAAAAGGCTAACGCTAAATTAGGCAATAGAACGATGAAGAATTGGGAACGTTCGAGAGCGTGGGCATCGAGAGTCAAAATTTTTCGAGCGCGTGGGCTACGAGCCGAATAGGTGGACGTACTTCGCTCCAAAACGAATCTTCGTAATTTTTCGTATCGCCTTATAAGCGCAGTCACGTTTCTCTTCCGCTTATTATCGTCTCGTATAGTGCGAAAGAAGCCAGAACAAAATTACGAGTGAACGAGGATGGAATTGAATTCGACCTCGGTTCGCGATAACAAGTTACATGAATCGGGAGGTCTTCAGAGAAAATGACGAAGTTCCGAATTATACGATTTTTCATCTTTTTAAAAAATAATATTCGTTAATTAAACAATGAAACAATATTTTTTAATAATTAAACGTTAATCATAAAATCACAGTTTCAAAAAAAGCAAAATATCATTTTCGATATCGTAAAAAAAATAATAATTTTTATTTATTCAAATAAAAAATTTATTCGTTTTTAATACATTGTGTAAAATTATTTTTATTATAAAATCGTAGTTAAGAGACAAAAATGTCAACTTGGAAATTACAAAGCAAATATTTTAACTTAAAGATAAAATAATTATTTTTTATCTTTTGATGGCATTATTTCTCGAATTTTCAATATCGAATTTTTTAACTCCATCGAATAATTACCTTGAAAGTTCACAAATTATTTCGTACTAAACAAAAATATACATTTTTTTTACCATTTTATTAACCAGAAGAAAAAAAATTTCGAAATTCCGTTATTTTTTGGGCTTCGAGATAGACGTGAATTTTTAAAAAATTTTAATGCAGGAGATAAAAGGAGAGAATTTTGTTGGGCCAACGATATTTATCAAGTAGACTATCTGCGATTCGTAATAATCGGCGAGACCGGATTTTTCAATCGTCACGAAACACCTGCGCGAAATAAATGATAAAATTGATAAAAAAAAAAAAAAAACCGAAAATTTATAAATCATATCTACAAACAAATGTGGAGATTGATAAAGGAAGGGTTACGATTTCTCGAGCGATGTTATTCGATGTATTAGCGGCGAGAGTTTTCGCCGGCCTTTCTCCTTCTGCAGGCGTAATCGACGAGAGGAAATCGATGAGGGGTGGGGGGAGGGGGGTCGCGAGCAATCCGCGTAATATTTGTCGTCGGGACGGGTCGTTGCACCGGGAACATTTTTGCATCGGGATAAATGCCAGAAATCCGTTTCCAACATACCGGAAACGTCGTCGAAGTTCGCCACGTTGAAAACCAACGAAAACAATAATTTTTTTTAACGTTTAAATCCAATGAAAACGATCACCAATGATTTTTCGAAAAAATCGTTTAAAAAACAGAAAAAGAAGTGTGTAAAATAAATAATTTTTTTCAATCGAGAAACGAAATGTGGAAAAAAGACATTTTTGAAAATTTCAAAACCAAATATGCTAAAAAAGAAATATTTGTTTATTAATCCACAAACGAATTGCGGAGAAAAATATAATTTTGTTCAATCTAGAAATAAAAAATTGAAACAAAAGACGTTAAAAAAATCTAAAAACAAAATATGCGTAAAAAAATACATTTAAAAAAAAAGAAAAAAACAAGAATCGAAATGTACCAACTGCAAACATTTTTAATAATCTAACAATGAAATTTGCCGACGAAGAAATTTTCAAAAAATCTCAAAACGAGATAAGCAACGAATCAAACATGAAAAAAAAAATCCAAAACCAAAAAACGCGATAAGAAACGTTCATAATAAAAAGAAAAAGTTACACAACAGCATTAAAACCTAAAAAGAACTCAATAAATAATATCTATTTATATCGAATCTGTGCAAAACGCCTGAATCACGATTTTTCGAAAAGTCTAAATCACGATCGATTTTCCAAAAAAACCCACTTGATCAGTGTATCGATCTGTTTGGTATATCGAAGGGGTCAATAGCGATCATTGAAATTGCGGACGACACACAAACGCTATATTTATATCGGTGGTATAGGTGTGGGGCGAACGTGAACGGTGCAAGCGTTCCTTATCTATAATTAGAAACGGGTATGCCGGGATCGTCTATTTTCGAAACGATAACTAGTCCCTCGCTGTTAAGAGAGGTTACGCACCTCGAGCCGAGTGCGTCCTCTGACGATTGAGAATGCACGGAGAGTAAGCGTTCTGCAGTCCCCCCCCCCCCTCCTCGGCCCCTTAAACCCCCATCTGGTAAAGCGTTGGATAAAATTTTGCAAAGCTTACCGAGGTAATATCTGTAAATAGCCGTTGATAGATAACGAGTAATTGATTCGCGCATGCGCGTCAATATATACGTCGATATCGACGCGCATGCGCGAATATTTTCAAACGCGAGGTATTTCCGAAAAAACGAATTTTTATTTTTTTAATAACGATCGGTAATCATTCGTAGAAAATTACGTTTTTCAAAATCGAAACGAACACCCGTAAAATGAGGATCAAAAAGGGGGTGGCAATTCTTTTTTTTTTTTTTTTTTTTTTTTACTAATTATTTATCCCAATTGAAATTTTTATATAATAGTAATAAGAATAAAAAACAACAATAATAATAATACACAGTAAATAATTACGATGATAATATGATATAGTAATGATATTAATAATAATAAGATAAACAAAGATTTGAAAATGGTAATAATGCAAGTAAATAAAATGAACAAACGAAAAAGAAAAAATTTTTTATGGGTATGGAAGAGAGAGAATCGCTGACGCCGATGAAATTTTAGTCTCAGAAATAGAGTGAAGAAAAAAAAAAATTCACGCGACGAAATCTCCGGAAATATAACGTTTCGAGTTGCGAGGAATAGAATTTTGTTTTTACGTCGCCCTCGGTACGATGCACGTGGATTTCCCGTTGAACGAAGAACAATAATTTAACACACTCTTCGAGACAAAAAAAAAAAAAAGAAGAAAAAAAGACGTTCGTGAGTTAAGGGGGAAAAAGTGGAAATTGCACACGCGCCAACTTTCACGAATATATGTATATGTATGTATTTAAAGTACATCGGAACGATAGACGATGGTCGAGTCTCGACTCGGTAAATACGATTGGAAAGGGGACGTAATGGCTCATCGCGAATGCTGTTCACTCGTGGAAAAAGTCACATATCTTAGGAGTATTCAATGTTTCGTATCGTCATCGTTTCAACCGTGCAATCGCTCAGGTCCCTTCTTTCGTTGTTTATTGAATACACGTGAAAAATCAACAAAGCGTACTGCGGATAATTGTGGAACGAGGGAAAAAAGAAAAAAAGAAAAAGCGTAATGGGAACATATCGCAATTATGATAAACGAATAGAATTACGGTTAAGGTGAAGTTGCTTTTCTCATCGTTCAAGCGCAACGAAAATTCACGCGCTCTCCTTTACCCCCGGATTATCGTTGAATTTCGAAATCTCTTTTTTTTTTCCTTTTTTTTGTTACTTTGATTTTTTTAATTTTCGGTGATTAAAAAATTCTTATTTGTTTATTGATTTTTTTTTTTCATTTTGTAGGTTTCGATATAATCGAATTTGGATAGCTGAAATATTCGATCAGCTAGGGGAAATGTTTAACTGGAAAGTGCACTTGGTAAATTTTGCTTTTTCGTGAATTTTCTAAATTTTATTTCGTTTTTTCTTGAATTTTATTTATGGATTTTTTTTTCTAGGTTTTATTGATTAAAACGTAGAAAAAAAATTATATTTTATATATAATTATACAATTAGGGATTTAAGGGATTTTTGTCAAGCAAAAAATGAAAAATAATAGATAAGAAAAATAAATGTATAAAAAATAGAAAATGAGAAATGAAGAAAATAAATATAAAAGATAAAAAATAAAAAATACGAAAATAAAAATATTAAAAAAAAAAAAAAAACAAATAGTTATAACAGGACTTCGATGATGCATTTCGTTTCGATACCATGAAGACATCAACTCCACTTTCTCATTTTCTTCGAGTATCGATTCACTCGAAACGAGGCTGCTCGAAGTTGAGACGGATCGATGCAAATGAGCGGAGTCAGGAAAAATGAAGCAAAACACGCTCCAGGCAATCGAGACGTGGAGAGTGAGACAGCGAGAGAGAGAAAAAAAGAGAAAAAGAAAGAGAGAGAGAGAGAGAGAGAGAGATTGGCACGAACACAGCCTCCGTGAAATTCAATCGGCACGAATAACTTATGCGTCGCGGTTGTGTGCATCGAGCTGAGATAAGATAAGTCACCGGGCATTATTTTCCATCTTTTTATTTTCCTTTTCAATCCGACGCAAAGAGGTCTTTCACTCCGTTTTTTTTTTTTTTTTTTTTTTTTTTATTTTTTTTTTTGTTTTTTTTTTTTTTTTTTTTTTTTTTTGTTT
>JAPYZI010001042.1:0-40821 GCA_030523105.1 Ophioninae sp. A BG-2022a | reverse complement strand
GTGTATATATATATTTTTTTTTGGTTTTCTTTTTTAATGTCTAGGGAAACAATAAAATGTATTATGCAGATGGCGATATATATGAACTCTTCTTGTCTTCGTGTAAGCCAAGATCAACAATATTGTGCATGTTGCACTCATGCGAAAAAGATTTTTTTTTTTTTTATGTCTGAAAGAAATTATATCTCACAAAAGACACGTGAAACGAGAAATATTTCTCGTGACTTCGGAAAATCACTTTTACCATGTACTAACGCCCTTCCCCCCCCCCCCCCTTCCCCCCCAATTCTACGATATTGAGGATGGTTTATCGTCCCTTTAGGGCTATAAGAGGGCAGGGGGCAACTGACGCAAACCCCAAATGAAAAGCTTCGAAGCGTTGCCACTTTTATAACTAGTTACACCTAAAGCTAGTTACTTTGCGTATTTGACAGCGAAATAGAAAACGCACATCGAAGAAGGGACCTCTGATAACAAATCAAATAAAGGCACGAAAAGGGATTGTTTTTTGTCCCTACGAAAAGCCAAAAGGAAAACCAAATTCTAAGGAACTTTCTACGATATTGACGATCAAAGTTTATCGGCCCGTTTGGGCTTACAGGAGGGCCGGAGGCAACTGACGAAAACCCCAAACGAAAAGCTACGAAAAATAGACGAATGGTACATTCGTCCAAGTAATAAAACCAAACGTCGTTACTTTCGAAACTAGTTTATTTATTATCACTAGTTTTATCACTAATTTTATAACTAACTTAAACCCAAACAAACCCAAACAAACCCACATAAACCCAAACAAACCCAAATAAACCCAAACAAACCCAAACAAACCCAAACAAACCCAATCAAACCCAAACAAACCCAAATAAACACAAACAAACCCACATAAATCCAAACAAACCCAAATAAACCCAAATAAACCCAAACAAACCCAAATAAACCTAAATAAACCCAAATAAACCCAAATAAACCCAAATAAACACAAACAAACCCACATAAATCCAAACAAACCCAAATAAACCCAAATAAACCCAAACAAACCCAAACAAACCCAAACAAACCTAAATAAACCCAAACAAACCCAAATAAACCCAAACTAACGTTGACGATGCAATTGAAATAACAAATCAAGATAATTCCTCATACGCTTTTTTTTCAGCGTGCAAATTACGAAATTGAAATTTATAAAAAACCAGATTTTTGATGAACTGGTCCGAAGCTTGTTTAACTGAAATCGTAATTAATCGTCGAGGATTCGTAATTGGTATGGAATATACGGTGGAAGAGTCGAAAGCCTGTGAAGCGAGAAACGATAGGTTATGTGTACTTTCAGTTGCACATACGTATGATTATGATAAGCCGGTTACATTCCTCGTCGTAGGAAACGTGAATCAGCCTATCCAATATCAGCGAGGCAAGTCGAGACTCTCCCTTATCGATACGTCACGAGAAACGTCACGAGAAACGCCGCGTTCGCGCCGATACGAATTAAACGTGTGACGAACTCGCCAGACTATTGTTATCGTCTTTTCTTTTTCTTTTTTTACCTATTTTTTTCTTACGCGTTTCCGTAAACATCGAGAAAAAAGTCGATTGGCAGAATCGATAGAACGAAGTGAGAAATAACGACGAAACCACGAGGAAGTTGCTTATTCGAGTATTTTCATTTTTATTTGACACCTTTTTTTTTTTTGCGCAATTTACTCACCGCTGTCATGCACTCCATGTCCTCGTCGGTCGTAAACATGAGATCGCTGACCGGTGATTTTTCCTTCCAAAAATTGAGCTCTCGCATTCCCGGCGAGTCATCGTTCTCGCCTGCAAAAATAAAACGATCGATCGCCGCGATGAAAATTCGTAATCTCGATGAAAAAGCTGATCGATCGTTATTGCACATTCACGATCGTAATACGAAACACGTGCAAACCGAAAGAAAGTGTTAACGAATGTTATTGACAAGGTGCAAAGAATTATTGGTAACTTCCCTGATCGATAAAAACTTTTCTCAGTTTCCTCGTTACATAAATATATTCGTTGAAATATAATACAATATTTTTCATAATAATTATTATACTAAAAAAATCAACATACATTTTTAAAAAATGTCACAATACATTCATATAAAAATAATAATTATGATACAAATAACATATTTATATTACGAGAAAACCGTAATATAAATATATTATTTGTATCATAATAATTATTTATTTTTGTATGAATGTATTATTACATTTTTTAAAAATGTGCGTTAATTTTTTACTATCATAATTATGAAAAATAATGCATTATATTTCAATTAATATATTTATGATACAAACAATATATTAATATTACATTTTTCCATGAATATTATTTTACCCAAAAACAAATGTTTTTTCTTAATTTTTTTACACCCAATCGTCAACATAAAAAAATTGCTAAAAAATCATTTTTCCCTCAACGACATTGAGAACCCCAATTATTTTTTCGATTTTTTAACGCGTGTCCGGTTCGACAGAATTTTTGTAATCGTCGAATTTTTGGGCGAAAAAAAAATGTCTCCGCGTAGAAATGTGCGGCCCAATTAAATTGCAAAATGACAATAAATTAAATGCTTCGAATACACACAGAGTAGCCGAACAATGTACTTTCCTTTGCCCCCCACCCCCTCCTTTCTCTTGTGTATATTTAAATATATATATATATAAATATATATATATATATATATATATATATATTTTTTTTTTGCGTATTTCTCGTATTCGAAAGACAAACTTTCTACGAGGTATTTTAAAGGTAAGAAAAAAAAAGGCAAGAGCAAAGGCGAAAGAAACCTTGCGCGAGGGCTTTTGCGATAATCTTAAAGGCAGTACCACCTTGTATTTAAAACTGCCTCGGGCATAACTTTCTTACGGGGAGGCTGGTTATTTCGAGTATCACGTATACAGTGTAAACTCGTGCATCGGGCATTTAACGACGATTCGTTTGGGTTTATTGTTCGTTATTCCGGGAGGGTTTTTCAAATCCTTCATCAGAGGGGCTCCACTACGTCACGAGGAAATGTTACTGACGAGAAGAAATAATTTTCCGAAGAAAAATATATGTTTTTTCCAGGTCAATCTGTATCGTGCGTTATCGAGAGCTTGATACTGTCATTGATAAGACGATTGATCGTGCCTTTCGTTTATCGTTAATCGAATTGCTTCCAGAGGCCAATACTTGGATGGGTGACCGCTGTAAAACTGATAAAGAGATATATTAGGTTTTACTGAGTTTCGATCGCGATACGAAAATGTTTAGGTAATAAGCTTTGAAAAAACGGTTTAAGGGATGCGGTCGTAAAATGCCTCATTTGGCATTGAAGGAATATTTAATCGATCTTAATAATGATAATAATGATTATTCATTTGACATTAATCGACTGCACGCGCCAAGCGAAATTAATTATCGGTCAGGTCAAATTTATATTGAGCCTGATTTATTGAAGCTGGCTTGGGATGTCATACGAGACTAAACCTTATTTCAGATTTTGTATGAGGTTCAACATAGGTTGAACCTTATTCCGATTTAATTTGAGGTTGAACCTTATTCCGATTTAATTTGAGGTTGAACCTTATTCCGATTTAATTTGAGGTTGAACCTTATTACGGATTCAATTTTGGGTAAACCTTGTTTCAGGTATTGTCTGAGGTCAGACCTCATTTGAGGTATTGTCTGAGGTCAGACCTCATTTCAGGTGTTATCTGAGGTCAGACCTTATTTCAGGTTTAATACGAGCTTGAGCCTTGTTCCGAATTCAATTCTGGTTGAACCTTATTTCCGGTATTCTGCGAGGTCAAACCTCATTTCATGTTTAATTTGAGGTTGAATCGTATTACCGGATTCAATTTTTCTTGATCATTATTTCAGGTATGATCCGAGGTCAAACCTCATGTCAGGTTTAATCTGAGGTCGAACCTTATTCCGGATTTGAATTTTATTGAACGTAATTGCAGGTATTATGCGTGGTCAAACCTTAATCCGAGTATTATTTTCAGGTCAAGCCTCATTTCAGGTTTAGTTTAATTGTAAGCCTGAACCTTATTGCAGGATCGATCTCGTTGCTGAACCTTATTTGAGGTTTGATTTGAGGCTAAATCGTAGTTAAAGTTTGATTAGAGGATGAACCTTGTTGCAGGTTTCATTTGAGGTTATACCTTATTTCTGGTATTGCACGAAAATCATGTTTGCGTCTCCATCAAACTTGGGTACTCGCTCCAGGTTCGATTTGGACCTCACTTCTGGTTTGGTATAACAATTTTCATATTTCATCCTTGATAAAAGATTAAACCTTAATTGCGGTTGGATATAATATTGACCTTTATGTATCAGGTTCGTTATAAGATTGAACCTTAATTCAGGTTTGATAAACGATTGAACCTGAAATAAGGTTTGATCTTCTATAAAACCTGAATGAAGGCTCAATCTTTTATCAAACCTGAATTAAGGTCGAATCTTCTATAAAACCTGAATTAAGCAGAGTCAACCTGAAGTAAGCAGATTTGATATGGAACGCCCCATATAATTGTAGCACCGTGCAATCCTGCCTCGATCCTGAAGGCCAGGTCGAAAAACCACGTTCAAGAACGTGACATGTCGACGTTAACCGAGACTTTACCGAATCTTTTCTCCACACAAAGCTCGCATTTAGTTGCCCAATACGTAGTCTGTTGTAAACGTCAATGTATGGTCTGCTCGTGTGTAGATCATTTGAGAAAGGTAGACGCGGTGACTTCACTCTCCATTGTGAAATTTTCATTCGTTATTTTGCGGCACACGAATCGAAAGTACGTACACGTTTGGTAAGAAAAATGTCCATGTTGCCTCGATCTATTTGGCAACGAATAAATCGTTATTTGTCAAACATAGTTATCCCTGATCACGATTGACTCGACCCCAATATATTCATGAATCCATAAATACCTTGGGATAATTGAATTTATGAAAAATATCGATAATCAATAATTCATCAATAATTTGTAAGAATAAAAAATGGAAACCTGTTTAAAAAATCGTGCCATTCTCACTGATTTGTTTTATTCGGTTACAATATGTATCAAAAGAAGAAAAACCTTATTTACTATTTTTTTAGCAATGTTCTCACGAAGAATATTCAAAATACGAGTAGTGTACGACAAAAGCGTGAACGCAGGTACTTTCTTCTGGACATCGTTGGAAGATGAATTCAAAGATGAGCACGTAGCGAGACTCTTCCACCGAGATGCTCCGTAGAGAAAGTCTCAGTTTTCATCCGACAGTCGTTACAGATGACTTTTCAGTGTCCCAAACACGCGTCAAGGAAATACTCATTGGACGAAAGAACGTTTGTACCGCGATCGACGCGTCGTTTTTTTCGATAGTGCGTTTTTTTTAATGAAGCATCGCGGTGTATATTATTTCGTATATCTCTATTTTTTTTTTCAATTCTCTATCTTAAATACTTGCCAAGTTTCGCCGTGCACGCTCTTACCCAATAGACTAAAAAGTACAGCAAAACATTCCTATCGCTCTTCCGTTGTCGATACGACCTTTTTTTTTCGTCGCCCACATGAATTTCCAATCTAACTATTCTTTACCGTCAGGAACTTTGCTGGTGAGATTATCCACATACCCCAAGCGTGACAAACGTTTCAATAAAACGCACATTCGCGTAGATATAATCTTGTTGAAGCTTACGAGGAGGTCCGAGCCAAAGAGATTAATGTCGATGACGCAAATCGTTTCCCAGGTAATGCAGCTATCGAAAGGGGGTCAATGAGGAAGAGGGAAAGAGGGAATAGGGTGAAATGAAAATCTGTCTGATAATAGCTTCCTATAAACGAAGCTCTTGGGGACCACGTGCCTTCAACGCTGCGCTTGCACATCCAATCTTTTCGTTCTATTTCGAGAAACTTTTTATTGCTCGCGAAGAAAGGAAATTTCCACGAAGTGTCAATAACCTTTGGTATTTTCGAATGTTCTTTTGTTTTTTGTTCTTGGTTCGAAAAAATTTCGCCATTTTTAAATCCAATTGAAACTTTTGGATCGTCTTATTATATTCTATAATTATACAAAACCTTAATCGACAATTAATTTTCCAACTTGTGTTTATTCATTCATCGTTAAAATACGATAAATATAAATTTGTTAACAATTTTCTATATTTGAAACTTAGTCCAATCGCCCACACGATACGAAATGTTAATGCTGATTAAAAAATACGGGTTAAATTCATGTGTTTATATTAAATTGAATACTAAATTATTTATTGAAAAATTCTAAAACAATTCACGTATCGCTGTTCTATTAAAAATCATAATTCCTTAAATTATCAAGAATTTTTACGACTTTTCGATATCCATCCAGTGAGTCCTTAAGAATTAGCGAAAAAAATCAGTTTTTTTCTTGTATAAATGTCAAATTGTTCATGCACGTGAATTCACATCTGATTTATGCTTTTCGAAATAAAATCAATAGAAAATTGTATTACTGAAAAAAATTGCTTCATCCATTGGCTATCGATCAGCTGGTGTGAAGTTCAATGTTGTTCATCATCGTTTTATCGTTTCATATGTAAATTGGTTTTTCCGATAAATGTATCAAAAATGAAATTGAAAGAGAAAAATGAAATTAAAAATACGATTGAATTGAAAGATAAAAAGGAAATTGAAAGTACGAGGGAATTGAAAGATGAAAATGAAATTGAAAGAGGAAAATAAAATTGAAAGATAAAAATAAAATTGAAAGATAAAAATAAAATTGAAAGATAAAAATGAAATTGAAAGATAAAAATAAAATTGAAAGATAAAAATAAAATTGAAAGATAAAAATAAAATTGAAAGATAAAAATGAAATTGAAAATACGTCGAAATTGGAGGATCAAAATGAAATTGAAAGTACCATGACGAGTGACCTCCGTTGATTCGTCAACTTCGACCTCAGCCTCGTTAGGAAGATAAAATTGGCCTCGAGGCGATGACATGTGGATATCCGCCACGCGATTTAACAATCATCTAACGACACTGAACTTCCTACTCCAACAACACTATTTTTTATACGAATAATTGTTCAATCGAAGATGCACATCTCCATGAGGCCCATCAGTGACTCGCCTGTCTCTTCAAACTTGTTTACGCGTCACTTTCCACTCCGTCTTAATTCCAGATCAATTGACTTCATCATGATCGCTGCACAGTCATAGATTCGTTCATCGATGGAAACAATCGTTTAAGAAATTTAAGAGGGCGACACGTTTTCATGTAAGATAAAATAAATTCCCCATAAAACAAAAAATATTTTTTCTATAAAATTACTTTTTACATATAAAAAATAAAATCGAATTGAAAGAATTAAAAAAAAACACGAAATAAAAATTACTAAATTAAAAAACCACAAATTATAAATCACAAATTTAAAAAACCACGAAATGAAAGTTACATAATTAAAAAAAAGCAAAAAAAATGAAAATTACATTATTTAAAAAAAAAAACATAAAAAATGAAAACCACAATTTAAAAAAACGCAAAGCACAAACATAAAATTAAACAAAAAAACACGAAATCAAAATTGGACGATTTTATTTCTTCCAACGACCTGAACTATTTCGACTATTTTTTGTTTTGTTTATTCGTTGTTTAAAAATTCTTATAATCCGCGACGTGAATGAAACGGTGCACTTTCTGATATTGTGGGAAACGAATCTCGTAGTAATTGAATTAATTCGTTGTCAAGTTTCGGAGAGTTGGAAACTTTGAATTCACGTTTGTTGCACGAGATAGGCCCAGGATGGACCATCGTCAGCGGTTTTACAACGACTGAGCCGGAACATCGGCATGGGTACATTCGTCAGGCTCACACACACATGTCTTATATAGTACACGAAGTTAATCGCGTATGCCCACAGGAGTGAAACGAACGGTGGCAAACGAGTGATAGCCACCGAATTATCTCGATAAAAGCTTTTCCGGTGGGCCCGGAAATATATATTCAAAAATATATAAATATATGTAGCCGATACTCGGAGCGGTGACCGCTTAGTTAGCAAAACCATTTCGAGAGAGGCTGATACTTTTGAGACATTAATTCGGACGGTTCGTCGAAATATTCGTTCGCGAAACAATGAGAACCTCGAGGTTCTATGCCGAGTTTTTCACAGTTTCCCGGTGCCCTTCGATAAACGCGTTGTGTTTGTAAAATTAAAAAAAAATTCATCTCGCTGGGAATGACGTTACCTATGTGAGAGATAATCGAAATTTCCCAAAATTTCTTAAAGGCAAATTATTTTTGAATATTTCTCAAATGCAAATCGTTTTTTAAACGAAAAATAATTTTTTTTTCAGCGAAAAATCAATTACTTTTTCAGCAAAAATGATTTTTTTATTTACCCAAAAATCAATTCTTTTTTCGTTTAAAAAATATATTATTTTCTAAACGAAAAATAATTTTTTTTTTTTCATCGAAAAATAAAATCTGGCTTTGATAAAGTGTAAACTTAAAATTACGTCAATCGTGTGCATGACCTTGAGAACGCTGCACACGTCCTTGGCGACGTGCAATTAGGGACTAATTGGAAAGTCTCTGATTGAAAAAAGACACGCGCAAAAACCCGGAAAAAATATACATCGGACCTCGATTAAGGACGAATTAAATTTACGAAAATATACAATGTGCACAATTGTTTGACAATGCGTGAAAATAAGAATGCAAATCTCGAAAAAGTAAATCAACTATTGGATTAATCAATTGATATTTTATATACGTATTTTCATATTTCGGCATACGTATAATATGTACTTTTGGATGAACGTCACGAATGCTTGCGCAACGAGTCATACTCTATTTGTATGTACTTAATCTATTTACGATTAATTAGCAAATACAATGATATCCAACAGATATTCAACACCATCCAGAAAATTTTCGTTATTATTATTATTATTATTGCTACTGCTGTTGTTGTTATTGTTAAACAATATTCATAACAATAGCAATAACAACAATAATAACAATCAGACATTTATATAACAACAATATCAATAGCAATATTCATAATAATAACTCGTTATGAATATTGTTATTAATTTTTGTTTTTTTTTTTGTTATTAAAATGATCGCCTTTATTATCAACATTATTATTACTGTTATTAATGTTAGTAATATTATTTTATTAATATCTATTTTGTTAATATTAATAAAATTATTTACATTTTTTCAAATACAACATTTCGATAATGCAATATTTAATTGTTTATTTCGTTATAGAAAAACTGTACTTTTGAATTTATGCGTTCATCCCCGAAAAATCCAAAAACCGAATGAATGAAAATTTATCACAGGGCTTTTATTTTATAACTTTGAATTTAAAAAAATACATTTTATTGTTTATTAATTATTATATCGAGTTTAAATCCGGTGATCATCGAAGAATGACAAAATTTAAAAAATGTTCTATCAAATCATTCGATTCATCATCAAACTCCAGTAGGATCATCGAACTGTTCGGAACCGTGAAATATTCCACTTATTCTCATAGAACACGCTGCACGCCGCCAACACACGTATTTTTATGTACGATGTCGTTTTTTTTTTTTTTTTTTTTGCGCACACTTCGATATATACCGTTATCGAGATATCCCCGGGCAATTTAAGGAGATTGGAGCACGAGAAAGTCACGGCTGAGCTAGTTCTGCGTGAGGAGTAAAAGAGGGAGGGGAAGAGGGAGAAAGGAAGAAAAGAGAAAGAAGAGAGACCGAATGAGAAGAGAGATAAATAATGCAACAGATTTTCTCGAACCTATAAGAAAAACGTTACACTTCGTATTTTTGTAATTTCATATTTTATTTTTAATTCAATTAATATCATTTTAGTATTTAATTCTTAATTGATAATTTCATTGATATAAGTTTTTTATTTAATACTTAATTTATAATTTAATTAATGAAATTGTGTATTAATTATACATTTTTAATAATTATTTTCGTTTTTAATGGAAATCTTTCGAAAATTTCTTTTTGCAATTTAATTTGTTGATTTTTTAAATGAAGTTTAATCAATTTCGTTTTTTTGTAATTTCATATTTAATACAATATTTTGTCATTTCATATTTTATTTTTTATTTAATTAATATAATTTTGGTATTTAATTCTCAATTTATAATTTAATTAATATAATTTTTTTCTTCAATTTTTAATAGTTATTTTCGGTTTTAATAGAATTCTTTCGAAAGTTTCTTTTTGCAATTTAATTTCTTGATTTTTAAAATGAAGTTTTATCAATTTGGTATATTGGGGAAATTAATCTGACAATCAAGAAAAATAAATGTGAATAAAGATTTATTAATATCTGTAGAAAAATGTTGCCAATTTTTTTTTTTTAGTTATTCACGTCTGTAGCGATTTTACGACGTAACTATAAAATCATCGGAGATAACTGGTTGCATCAGTATTGTTACGAAAATAATTTTAACACGGGAAAACTTATATCGTAGCTGTTAAAAAAAAAAAAGAATAGCATCAACTGACCGAGTGCCCCAAAAAAATGCGATTCTTCGGTACAATAAAAATTGCAATAATCTGGAGATTCCGTAGCGCTGGAATCGTTTATCAGTCCTCTAAGGTCGTCCGACACATCTGTAAATAATCCCGATCGTAATGAGTACAAGATTGAAGCTATCGATGACCTAGACCGGCCTTAATCAGTAACACGGTCTGTCGGGTAAGAGCGTGTACGGTTAAATATTATTTTAAAAACCTTAAGGAAGACGAATCAAACACGAGGAGGTGGGGAAGTTGTTTAGCCAAGATGCTTTATATAGAAAGTATCAATTATCCTCGATCCGGCTGATAAAAATCTATTTTTCTAAAACCACGACGTGAAAGAACTCATTTGGGTGGAAGAAAGGTTGGTCAGCGAATAGAAACGGCTTAACCAATTGTGAAGCATAACGCTTCGTACCTAGCAGAACCCCCATATCTTTTTTCAGTTCTTTCTTTCCTATAGTTTTCGAGTTTCGCCGTACACGCTCTTGTCAAACAAACAAAAATTACGAAAATCGACGTAAAACACCTGGCAAATTTCGAAATTTCAACGTAAACGTTGATAAGCTCACCACTGTTAACGAGAGACTCCTCGGCTTTCCCGTCCCTGATGATTCTACCGTTATTCACATAGGCGAAAACCGCGCTCGGCGAACAGCCCATTTTCCTTCCATTCAGAATAAAATGATAATCCGAGGTTTCTCAATTACGTCACGTCCCATTGCTTCTCAATTCGACCGTCGTACGTGGGCAATTGATTATTCCCGATTCCTCGTCCATTGACACCTTGAGAAATTCTTTTTCCCAAATTACCTTCTTTTTTGTTCGAAATTTTTTTTACCAAATCTCGATCGATTTCACAAAACGAGCACAACTAAAAAAACCAACGGAAACAAAAAATAAACAATAGCAAAAAAAAAAAAACACTCCGTACGATTCACGATCGATATATATATATTTTTTTCGAATTTGAAAAAATGCGTTTCTGTTTTATATTAATCCCTGCAAAGATTCATCGAGGAATACTAAAAAAAATCAGCGAAAATTCACTAATGAAAAAAAAAAAAAAAAGAAAATACACACGCGCACCCAACACGTTTCGAAATAATTGTACGCCTGCGCGGTACGTTTTTCAACGTCTCGACGCACTTTCGATCATTTCAACCGTTTGGTCCATTTTCTTTCCGCATCCGAGCGAAAAGTCGTCTTACTGCGACTGTCTTTTTTTTTTTTTTCTTTTTTTTTACCAACTCAATCTGTTATCGCATCGAGTCGAGTAAGAACGTCCGCTATCGGGCACCTTATCGAAGCGATTGCGTTTAACATTAGCATATTTCGTGTGTACCCGAACTGAGATATGCATCTTCGTATAATAGTCAATATTTATAACACGGTATTTAATCGTAGAATCTTCACTGTGTGCTTTTCCGAGCCACCACGAGAAACCCTCCACCAAAGCGCGCGTCTTTTTCTTTTTTTTTTTATTTCATTTTTTTTATTTATTTTCATGCATGTGTATTCTACCTGTGGTAGTATGTGTATCCACGTAAAAATCCGCGTACGCCTACACTCGTACCGTTCGCGAATTGTTTATTTGTTAATTTTTAATTTTTTTTATTTTTCTAATTATGCATTTTCGAAAAAGTTGCGTAGAATGTGTTTTTTTTTTCGTATTTTTTACACTTGTCGAATATCGCTATACAAATTGCACGGTAATATGAGACGAATTAATTGTTTACATCGTGAAACGGAGTGATTTAATTTATTGTTTAAAAAAATTATTATTCGTCTATTTATTAAGTGTATTTTTTTTAATTTTTATTTATGAAATTTTGATTTGATTTTTTTATTTATTTACATACGTTTACGAATATACAATGAAGAAGTAACAAATGGAAATATATAAGAATAATAAATATGAAAAAATATTGATACAGATAAATAAATTTGTTTTATTTTTCCAATAATTATAAAAATTAATGAAAAATTATGATAATAAATGTCGTTGGTAAATGAATGTGTATACTCGACGTTGAACGTCCAATTTCCCTACTTTTTAAAAACCTACCTTTTTTTAGAAATAAATATTATTTCGCATATACGAATAAATATTTATTTATTTTTTAACGAGTATCGAAATGGAATAATTGAGATAAAGATCGTTCAATTATGGCACTCTTACGATGACGCGTTTTCGGATCCCAAAACGTATTAAAAATTTTTTTTAAATTATTTTTTTTTGTTTTTTCAATTTTTAACGTAATTTTGAAAGTTTGAGTTTCGAATGGAGAAGTTTTGAGTTTCGAATGGTTGGCTCCGCGCGCCACAACTAAACTTACGAGCGATTTGATCCCGCGATAAGACGGAGGTCGCTAATGAAAAAACGAAACAAAATCGTGACGTCGGCCAGGCACACGATTTGCAATACATATAAACTACGACGTCGCGTTGCGCGTACCCGCAAAAATGATTATTCCGAATAGCCGTTAAATTCGCACGTATCTATGTATCGCGCAATCATACGGTAAACGAATACGAAATCGGATTCGATAAGGTCGCAACTTATTCCCGTAGCGATATCATCATTTTTTTTTTTTTTTTCCAATTAAAAACTATCAATTCGAAATATCCTTTTTTTTACTCCTTTTATCATCTTTCGAATCTCTCGTTAAATTTCATAAATCGAACAAACTTTTTTTCAATGTTTTCGTATTTTTATAATCGACTGCAAACGTTAAAAAATTTTTTTTTATGCAATACTTTAAACATATTTATCGATGCAATATTTTAATATTTATAAATGCAATATTTTAAAAATATTTATCGAAACAATATTCTAATATTTATAAATACAATATTTTAAAAATATTTATCGACGCAATATTTTAATATTTAAAAATACAATAATTTAAAAATATTTATCGATGCAATATTTTAATAATTAAAAATACAATAATTAAAAAATATTTATCGATGCAAAATTTTAATAATTATAAATACAATATTTAAAAAACATTTATCGAAGCAATATTTTGAATATTTATAAATGCAATATTTCAAAAATATTAAATTTTTGTTTAAATGCAATATTTATCGAAGTGACAAATTTTAAATCTGTATTATATATATTTATCTGTATTATACGACGTTGAATTTATCTCTTCCAAAGCCGAGACTGTATGCTCATCGTCGTAATGTTTGTCGCATCGCGTAATTGCGCTTGCATTTTTAATACACGGGTAACGAGACTTCCTTTTTCAATATGGAGCTCATTAAAGCCCACGTTAATTTATAGTAGATACAGACAATTGGCAAGTGTGCGGAACCACCTACGATCGTATAAACTATGAGGACGTACGTGATCGTCGTGAGTTCGGCTTATCAACAACTTTGTACTGTACAGACGAAAAAAAAAAGAAAAAAGAAAATGTGAAAAAAAAAAGAAAAAATAGAATCGCCTGTGCAGTTGTCTCTAGCGTGTGCTTCGTCGCTTATAAATTATTGAGCCACCGTTTAGCCTCAGTCGGACCTGTTCACTCGTCGACCATCCGGAATATGCTATTAGAATCAATAATTCTGTCCACCTCTTTATACTCTCGATATACGACGATCTAAACGAGCGTGTGCTTAGTACTTTCTATTTCGAAAAATACCTTCATATATTACACTCGATCGAGCTTTACACTGATATATATAAATATATTTTCTTTTTTTTTGTTTCGTAACTCGACGTAGAAAAAATCGTAATTTTTCATTCGATGATAATTGCAATAATAATTGCAATAATAATTGCAATAATAATTGGGTGGAAAAAAATGTCTTTGAAATTAATTTATTCGATTTAAATGTTATGAACGAAAAGATTTTTTTTTTTTTTCATTAGCCGTTTTTTTCATGTTTCATTGGAAATGGATTATTTCGTTTCAGTTATTATTTATTATATAAGTATAATTATTTTTATTCATTTGTTTCAGTAAATTTATTATTTCATTTTATTATTGTGTTAATTTAATAATTTTTATTTATGTATTATTTACGATTATTATAAAATGGAGCGAAGAGAATAAATAAATTAATAAAATGCCACGGACATTTATCTATTCGATATAAATTTTATCAATGAAATGTTTTTTTTTTTTTGCATTCGATGTTTTTCCACGTTTTATTAGAGAAATTAATTCTGTTGTTTGAGTTATTATTTGTTACATCCGTTTAATTATTTTTATTCGTTTGTTTCAATACATTTGTTATTTTATTTTATTTTTGTGTTAATTTAATAATTTTAATTCGATTAATATGTATATTATTTATTTATTTATTTATTTATTATTCACGATTAATATAAAAGAGAATAAAGAGAATAAATAAATAAATAAAATAATGGAAAAATTGCAAGTGTACATCGAAAAATCTACTCTTTCGTTGGTTTTTTTGCTGTTATAGCGAGATAACAGAACGAGCCGTCTCGAGGTATCGGCTGGAGTGCCAAAAAGTCACCGCCGTCGGGTGACAGTTCCATCACGTGAGGTTTTTCATCTTTGTGTTCGTTGGCCTCCTCGTCATCATCGTCGGAAAGATTTTCACCGAGATTCATCGTGTCGTCGCCTCTACCTGGCTGATTATTCGAATCTACATTTTATTATTTATTATCCGTTTAATTCATCCATTACGACCTCGTCTTTCAATTAATAAACGTATGAATAATAAATCGAACAAATAATAATAATAATAATAATAACAATGAAAACGTATAATTAATAAAAATGAATTAAATAAATACGAATGTCATATTATTATTATTATTTATTATAATATAATTAATAATAATTAATTTTTTTTTAATGCAATATACAATATATTTAACATTAATGAATAATAGTTAATACTAATAATAATAATAATAATAATAATAATAATACGAATGTCTCATTATTATTATTATTATTATTATTATTATTTTTAATAATTATGTAATATAGTATATTTAATATTAATGAATAATAATAATAATACGAATGTAAATGAGCAATCATAGGAATAATAAATGAAAGTGCTAACAATCAAATGCGCTATTGAGGACAAAGGATCCGTGCTCGATGGTGGAACGTCGAACGGTGGCCTGAGACTCCCCTCTTGGAGATTTTGTACCAAATAATGAAGAAAATCATTTCTGAGTTGCATCTCTTGTACATTGTCGTTCGCACTCATTAAATAACGGAGCCATTCGATCGCGCTTTGACGCACTGAGGGAAAATAATTTATTTTTCTTATGCTCGATAACCCAAACGAATGTATTTTCGGTAATAAAAGGGAGATTTTGAAGGGTGAGAACATCCGTCGTGTACTTTTATTTCATTCATATTTTTTCGGAGTTTTTTTTTTTTTGATAATTAAAAATACGTAAAAAATCAAATAAATTATATGGATTTTGTATTTTTGATAATAAAATGATAATTTTTATGAGCAAGAAAATTCGTCGTTAGTATTTCTTTAATTCGTGTTTTTGAGTCTTTTTTTTTTGATAATTAAAAATCCTTAAAAAAAGGAAAATAAATTAGATGTACGGTTTTGTATTTTCGAAAATTAAAGGATAATTTTGAACGGCGATAAAATCCGTCCTGAGTATTTCTTTAATTCATGTTTTTGAGTTTATTTTTGATAATTAAAAATCCTTAAAAAGAGGAAAATAAATGACATGTACGGTTTTGTATTTTCGAAAATGAAAGGGAGATTTTGAATGAAAGAAATTCGTCGTTTTCTTTAATTCGTTTTTTTGATTATAAAAAATGCTTAAAAAAATAGAAAAAAATAGAAAGGGAGATTTCGAAATGCAAAAAAATCCGTCGTTTTTTGAAATTCGTGCTTTTGAGCTTTTCCTTGATAATTAAAAACGCTTTAAAAAAAGAAAAATAAATTACATGTATGGTTTTGTATTTTCAAAAATAAAAGGATCATTTTTATCAACGAGAAAATTCGTCGTATTTTTTTAAAATTTACGTCGTACCTTGACTCTTCGTGATATCCCTGAGGAGTCGTTTCGCCAAAAAGAGATTATAGTTGCAATCGTAATTCAACGTGGCTCGTTCATCGTCCATTTTTTATTTTACCAACGTGAACCGAGAAAATATTGCCTTACATTATTAAACGCTTTTTTGTTTACGTCAATCCGTAAACTTCGCGCGATCTTTCATGATTTTTCTTTTTTTTTTTTCATTCTCGATTTTTAATTATCGTTTCGTGAGCGTAAAATTGACGAAAATGGAAAATACGAGAGGAAACGATTCCGAAGAGTTCGGACAAATTTACGAAAGGATTTGCTACGAAAATGGAGTTTTCCCGCTCGCGACGATTCGCACGACGGATAACCGATTGAAATTTTCTTGCGATCTCGTCATCAATTGTCAAGATTGGACACCGATTCTCCAAACTCTCGCTGCTGATCGTACCCTCGTAGAGATTCACGCTTACAGTCGAAATCGCAAAAAAACAATTTATGAAAACGTTGACACCGAAAAGAAACTCCTGGATTATCGGTGATTACGCATTTTTTTAAAAAATTGGTTTGGGAGGTTAACTTTTTCGAAAATTTTTTTGGTTTCTCGTTCGTATTTCACTCGAGAAAGAAAATTATCGTTTTCGGTTTTCCCTTAATTCTTCAACTGCATACGCATAAACATGTAAAACAATTTTCGTAACGTTGGAAAACAATTTTTTTGTTCATTTTTTTAATTTTTTTGTTGTTTAAATTATTATTTATTTTTTTTTTTGTGTAATTGGACTCGATGATTTTTTTATAAGAATACAACAAAATGTTTGATGATTTTCTGCAGGACAAGTTGGTCGATATGAATTTACAAAATTGGAGAGATTTTTTGTTATTTTAGAAATCGAATAGAATTCGCGAAACTGCGAAAAATTCACGAGATTAATCAATCAATTACGATATTTCGACAAATTTTACAAAATTTCAAAGTATTTGTGAAATTTAAATGAACGTACGAAATTTACAAACAATTTACGTGATTATGAAGAATTTACGAAATTTACAAAAAAATTTACGTGATTTTGAAGAATTTACGAAATTCAATAAAACTTACGGAATATAAAAGAATTTACGAAGTGTAAAAAAATTAACATTTTTTCAAATTCTGTATTTTTTATGCATTCCAGCGATGTAACCTTCAATATCATACATTTTTTGACACCGAATAATGAATACCAAATTATAGGAGGGAATAGGGCAACTGTCAAAGTCCGGCAGCTATATTTATTTTTTTGTTTATCCACAAAAAAAAAAAACCAAACTTCGTAAGATTTCATACAAAATCGTTATTCATCGACGTCGTTTCGAAAAATGAAAAATTAAAGATCGAAGAAAGCGAGCTCCCGAGGACCGATAATTTACACAAATTTTTTGCTGAGATGTTTGGTCGACGCTGTGGCTGTATGTTCACGAGATTCGAGAATTCTGACCTCCCTGAGTCTCGAAGGGATCCCTTTGGGCCGTGGAAATTACTTGAATATTCTTTGCGTCGGATTGTCGTCGAATCGTAACATTCGAAAGATTTCACTTGCCGGATGCAAAATTGGAAATTCAGGTAAAGCAAATCGTATTTATTGTTTGGGTTTGTTTGGGTTTTTAATTAGAAATTCAGGTCAAGCAACCCATAATTTTTTGTTTGGGTTTGGTTGGGTTTGTAATCGGAAATTTAAATGAAGCAAACCGTATTTTTTGTTTGGGTTTGTTTGGGTTTGTTTGGGTTTGTAATCGAAAATTCAAATCAACAAAACCGTATTTTTTGTTTGGGTTTTTAATTGGAAATTCAGGTGAAGCAAACCGTATTTTTTGTTTGGGTTTGTTTGGGTTTGTAATCGAAAATTCAAGTCAACAAAACTGTATTTTTTGTTTGGGTTTTTAATTGGAAATTCAGGTGAAGCAAACCGTATTTTTTGTTTGGGTTTGTTTGGGTTTGTTTGGGTTTGTAATCGGAAATTTAAGCGAAGCAAACTGTATTTTTTGTTTGGGTTTGTTTTGGTTTTTAATTGGAAATTCAAGTGAAGAAAATTTTCTGTTAATTTTACTTTCCAAATGAAAATCACGAAAAGATTTATTTTCAAAATTTGAAACATGAAAACAAATATTATTTTCTTTACTTTTTCTCGATTGTTGATTCTTTCCGAGATAGATTTACGATTCGTGAAATTAACAAAAATTCAGGTTGCGAAATCGTTCTTCGAGCTTTGATCGCAAATCCTAACCTCCAATCGATCGATTTCACCGGGTGTTTGCTCACGTCCAAAAGTGCTCGCTCAATCGCAACTTTCTTGAAAAAAAGACGGTGCAGGATACTGAAGAACGACTGGCACGAAACATGTGATCCAAGAGCCACGAATACGGAACAAGTAATTTCCATCAAATTAAAAAAAAAGAAATTTGTAAAAAACAAAATTCTCCAATTTTCCATAAATGAAAAAAAAAGAACGATGCAATCTTCGAATAAAAAAATTGAGTGTTTTCGTTTTTAATTTGACGAAAAGTCAAGTTAATTTTCATTCAAAAACATCGATGTTTTTTTTTTTTTTCAAATTTGACAAAAAGTCAAATTAACCTGATAAAATCGAAAAACTGATCGCGAAAACCATAGGCAAGAATTTCTTCAGTTCCAGGGTGTGCATACACTGACATTGAACAAAAACCGTAAATTCGGTGACGATGGTTTTCGGGAGTTGACCGAAACATTGAAGGATGATTTTTGGTTGAAATCGTTGAGTCTTCGTCGTTGCGGATTAACGAAAGGGAGCAGCGATTCGATAATCGAACTTTTGGAAACGAACAGTACTTTGGTCTCAATTAATTTCAAGCAAAACAAATTGCCTGTACTCGTATCGAAAACGACGAAGAGAGTGTTGAAGAGGCGTCTGGAAAAGGGTGAAAGAATTTCGTTGAGAAAAAGACTGATCAACAGAAAAAAGGATTTGGGGATGAAAAAATTGAGAAAACCAAGCAAGCTCGTTATTCCAACGAGTCGAAAGTCACGTGATCGTAAAAACGTCGATAACGTAGATTCGAATTTGAAAGAACTGAAGGAACGTCTTTCAAACCTGATACTATCCAATAGTCATTTGAAAACCGATCTTTTGAACAAAAAACGTTTAATCGTTAATGAAAAAAGTTCGAGAATCAACGCCGAAAATTCTTACCGACTGATGGTACCGGTAATTGAGAAACTACGGATCAGCTGTGAGGAACAAAATCGCGTCAGGTCCCGAGTTCTCTTTGAGAATCATTTGCACACGGATATTCGTAAAATATTCCGCGACCTTGAAATCGTTGCAACCAATAATTCAAAGATCGGAAATCCGGAGAAAAATCAAAGAAACGTTGTGGTGGAAAATACGAATGTGAAAAAAACATGGCTCGATCGATACGAGAATCGACGATATCCGATTGGTGCTCAAAGGAGGCCACACTGTCCACCCAGGCAATTTTTTAAATAATTCATACAATTCTATGTACACACCAAATAAATATTCACGGTGGACACGAAAAATCGTAGCTTTAAAACTTCCAATTATTTTTCATTTTTCTTATTTTTAATATATTTTTATTGTCAAATATTAAGAAATTAGGGAGGAAAAAATGTATTTTTTCTAATTCAACTTAGGTAAAAATTATGGGCGTTTTTTTTCAGTAGTAGTTTCTTAAAAGATAAATGTTGATCTTGTCATTTTACGAGAAACAATCTTCTTCCAACCCATTTTCTCAAAAATCGGGCAAAATAATAATAATAAATATTATATTTATGAATTTATAAAATTATCGATGTATTTTTATACCTTGAAAATAAATCCACCATTTATTAATTTCCCCATTGTCGTTGTCAATGAATTTATTTAATAAATTTATTTAAATAAATGGGGAAATTAATAAACGCTGGATTTATTTTCAATATATAAAAATACATCGATACATCGACCTGCGATATTTTACTAAACGTCTACATATAATAATTTTATAAATTCATAAATATAATATTCATATTTATAATCAAAATGAATAATTAATTGACATTTGATTAATAATTAATTATTATTCATTCTATAATTATAATTATTTAACCATGATTAAATAACGTTTATTTTCAATCATTTATAATATTTGTTTATAATTATTAAAAATAATTATATTATATTTGATATAATTAAAAACGTCCCACGTTCACGGGTCGTGGGTTAACTAAATAATTACCATGGACCCTCGTGCACCCCAAAATGTGGAAACCCGTTGAATTTCTATGGAAACCCAAACAATTGATCGACAGCAGTGAATTCTACGCAGCAGCGATTCGACCAAACTCCACATTCTAGTCGACCACACAAAAAGTCTTGAACTTCCTTCATTCAATTCGAATTTTTCAATTTCCTATTCGTTCTTCAATTCGGTGTATATATTTTATCGAAACTACGATTTGGTTTCGTAATCGTAAAGACGTCACAGCTCCGACAAGTTTTCGATTCTAACCTATATTCATATTCGATCGGACTTGATCAATGTTCCACGTGTTTTTCCGTCAATGCTGTCTCCCAGCGAAAGACAAAACGATAAAGAAGAATGCGATCCTCGACAGGAACTGAGTGCATAAAATCGCTGATTAAGTTGAAACGCGAAGAGATCACGATCGAGAAAACATTGGAGAATTGTTTGGATCATCTTAAAGCCGAACCGGAAGTGTTACGGGTTTTGAAAAACGAGATATGTTCTCGAGCGTTCGAGAGGTAAAATACTTTTAATTGAAAACTTTCTACGGAGAGTAATTTTAGATATTGTGTTGATTTATAAAATTACACGTTTTGAAATCCCGCTGATTTATGAAATAACACGAGCGAATGCGCGAGGTTTCGAAATCAAATTAACTTCTAAAACTGCTCGTTTTAAAATCGTGATTGATTTATAAAATTACTCATTTTTAAATCGAGAACATTCGTAAAAACTTCTACGTTCTGAAATCGTGTTGATTTCTAAAAATGTAAGTTTTGAAATCGTGTCAATTTATAAAATTACACGTTTTGAAATCGTGTTGATTTCTAAAAATATACGTTTTTAAAAAGAGTTGATTTGTGAAATTTCTTGTTTTGAAATCGTGTTGACTTCCAAAATTACACATGTGGAAATCGTATAAATATCTAAAATTACACCTGTAGACATTTCAGTAAAACGCTAAAATTATCGATACGTTCTCGTTTGAATTCTACCTCTGCTAATTTCCAGGAATAAATATTGACCTACACGCTTTAGACGATCATACTCTAATTCATTAATTAACGTCTTTCTAATTACCCGACATATTGTTGCGTGCTATCAGAAAAAAATGGACAAATTCGCTTCGTTCGGCAGTCCTGGAAACCTCGAAATGTCTGAGCGAAATCAAGTCGTCGATAAAAGACATGCAAGAGGATAAAAAAATAGGTAATATCACGTTTACGAATGCAGACAAGTACTCTGTCAACTCAATATCTTGCATACGAATTAAATTCCCGCTAAAGTTGAATTCGACTCATTATAATAATTTTCATTATTATTATTATTATTATTGCTATCCATAATCATAAAAAAATATTGGAAAACGTTTTAATTGACATCGAAAACTTTTGAAGACATCGACAACTTCAAAGAACGGCTGATATTTCTCGCGGCGAAAATTCGTGAATTCAAGAAGAATTCACCTATGGAAAGTTTAACGAAAGAGGCTATTGAACTGGACGAAGATACACGCTTAATTTGCCACGCAACGACGAATCAAGAAAATCAAAATTCATGGAGGCGTAAAAAATTTGCGGAAAGCGGTGTCGCGAATAGCCACGATTTTACACGCGTAAAAGACTTCGACGCGCTTGTGGCAAAAACAGGTGAATGAAAAAGAAAGCAATACATAAGGTACAAACAAAGTAGCCGAAACTTAAAGCTCTAAAATACATAGTCCAAACTCAAAATGATTTCATTGATAGAAGGATTATTTTTTCAACAAAAAAAAAAAGCTTGACTCAACGATATTGATTTTAACGTAATTCCACCCATGTAATGAATAAAATACTCGATGGAGAATTTATTTCGTAACTCCGGATATTTTTTACTCCTTCGACAGGTCATACCCAAAATTGGTCCGAGCCCGATCACCTGTTTTTCTTGAAAGTCCGAAAAAGCAGTAAAAACGTCGCTTCGATGGTATCAGCGATGAGAAAAAACTGTCCGGATTTAACGGCCGAGCGTATCGTCGATCACGAAGCTTGGTACAAAACGTATATTGATTTACGGGAGAAACGAAGATCGGCGATACGAGAATGGCGAGAAAATCGGGACGCGAAGAAGTCCGAGCAAATCTTGAGTAACGCCGAGCCCGGAAAACTCGGCGAGACGATCGAAAGTAACGGAAGTGACGAATCCACCGTGAATAATTCTGGCGCGCCGAAGAATGTCGGAAATTCTGAAAAAACGAAAGAAAAGATAATCAGCACTGGTACTAAGAGAGAAGCAATAAAACGATGGAGAGAAGAGAGAGAGAGGGCGCTCTCTCTCGAATCCGAAAAAACGAAATCGGGCATTGAAACAATTCGAGCCCGTAATGAAAATCGACGTTTGGCACGTGCGAGAGCGGTTAAAAGTGCGGTGCTAGCTCGCAGAAAAATTGACGATACGGCGAGCTCGGGATCGACTACGAGTAACGGAAATGAAGATCGTCGGATCCCATCAAAGACGAGAGTCACCGAGATGATTCGATGTTTCAGGTAACCTCTATTTCCTTTTTTCTTTAACGTCCTGTATCGTCTACCTAAAAGTGCCAAACAAATAGTCGAAATAAATGAAACGAACTTGAACGAACACAAAAACCGGAAAAACATGATACTATTAGGTTTAGTAAAAAGGAATCCATTATTTTCTGGAGTCAACCAATCCCAAACTTATTCAACCAATCACGAAACTGCAAAGGTTTGTTTAGTACGAAATATCGTGTTTCTAACGCCACTTGCTGTAACCAGATCGAACATGTCCAACGCGGGATACAGATAATTAAAGCCATACATTGGAAAAATAATGCATTTCTTTGTACTTCACCTATTGGAATGGAAAAATAATGGATTTCTTTTTACTACACGTAACACTAATCCACACTGTACACGACCGATTTCCTTTGCTATTCTTGCTACCGAAGACACCAAGACGAAGAATTCTTGAAGAGAAGGAAGGCTGCGATGGAAGCGAAGAGATCAGAGGCGAAGAACCAGATTAATGTTTCATTATCGAATGAGAAAGCTTCCGGTCCCGTCAATATCGAAACGTCGACTCTTCTTAATCCTACGAAAGTTTGGCTGGAGAGATGCAGAGCTGCCAGAGATCCTAATACCGATGCGTCTTCTCGCAGTGTCATATACGTCAAGGACATACCGAAACTGTAAATGAAGAAGTTGGAGTGCTTTGTTGAATTCTTATTATTTGCTAGGGTTCAATTGTCGTAATAAAACACCAAAGGGTCAATCGAAATTTTCGAATACGGACACTTATAGATTGGAGACAATCAAGCAAAAGCAATTCTCTTTAAGAATAATAATATTATAACGGAATGGTTAATGAAATTAATCGAAAGAACTCAATTATCTATTAACATTAATTTAAAAAAAAAAAACACTAATGGAATTGAAATGAAAATCACAAATCGAATTACGATGAACGCAGAAAAAGTGTCAATTACAGTGATCCGAGTTGTTCGTGGATTAAAATGATATAACAAGGTGAATTGATCGTATAAATTAATCGGAGGAGGTAATGATCGTTATGAATCGTCAATTAGGGACAATAATCACAAAATCACGATAATCGATAAAAATAACCGAGCCAAACTGGAATATTCAGACAATTGTCGATTGGAATGACCAAAACGAAACAATAATTCGTGGAAAAATATTAAATTATTGAAAAGTTTGCTTGTTCAATTTTGCAGGGGTACCTACAACTGGAAATATCAACGATCCGAGTGATCATGCGCAATGGCATCACCCAGGATTTTTCAAGTCCAAGAGGAAATCCTCCGAGGCGGATCATTTTATCTTACTGTGCCGGAAACGTTCATTTCGCACCCGAGATTCGATTTTTACTTCCAATAAGCGCATATCAAAGGTCCAAGGAAACGAACGTAACGAAATGAGATAAAACGAAAAATCGAGAAATGTCCTAACCTATAACGGTAACGTGCAATCGCATGGTCGCGAACTATGCGGCTGCACGAAGTGAAGAAGTGCCGAATTGAAGAGAATTATTATAGAAACAAATTAAATTCGATAAAATATTTGTATTTGTGTCAGCGACATTCGCGCTGCTGAAAAGGTTGCACAAAGTTGTTCGCCGAATGGAACAATAAAACGCGTTCGACAAATAAAAAAACCCACGAAGGGGATTCGTAGAAATCATACTGAATATGAGAAGTAGTACAAAAAGAAAAACTTCGATGTATCCTTATTAGGCTGCATTGGACGCCTTCATTTTCGCAATGAACGCGGACATGAAGTTATTGGATGATGGTACTTTCTTGTGGCTAACACCGCCGTTCCGCGCTTTTGCAAACTTATAGATCGCTGTGTCACAATTCTCGACAACTACAGTTGCGACTCGGTCCAGGAAATCGTTGCAGTAATCGATACAAGTCTCTGGACGCCAATGAGCCTGGAATAAAACGTAAATGCTGGTATAAATGCTATAATTTTTTTCAAAAAGCGTGGTTGTCTAAAAAAACATGTAACAGGCTTGGATATATCCAGAGTACAGAACTAACTCTGTACCAAATTTTCTCGGTACAGAGTCTCATATATTATCAAAGTAGCGTTACCCGACCCATTTCCATCATTTGATCAAGCGTATAAGTAGTCAGATTATGGACAATTCCATCCTCGTCCCGCCAGCCGCACAAGGTTTCGTCCGTTCCGGTGAGAAACGCTTTAGCCCACCATCGGAGCAGAATATACTTTGCAAAGGATTGCCATTGGTGCGGCTTTGGAAACTTCTTTATTTTCATTTCTAAGAATGTAAGGCCCTTTAGAGGTATCGGGTCTCTTAGAACAGTGTTGGAACGGACTGCGTCCATGTTGGAGGAAAAAAGTACACTGTGTTTCCCAAAACGTCGCCGGAACACGCAACGAAACTGACCACGTTCACTGACAGGCCTAGACGGGTTCGGATCCATGTCAGGATTGTCTTTGACCCGAAATAAATGCATCAAATCCATTACAAAGTGAAAATCCTCCTTTCACTATATTCTAGCATACAATGAGTAGCCAAATGAATGGAGAACCAATGATTATATGTTTATGTTAAAAATTACCAGACACCACGTATTGTTCAAATTTGTAGCCCCACAATGTAGATTTTGAAGGTATCTTCTCGTTTTCACGTATCTCCGATTGCGTAAGCATTCGACACAAATAAATTGTTCCCTTCCACTTAGCTGCATGTATCTCCCAACTGCATTCCGGTGTAAACGCTGTCAACAACAGCCTCATCATGACTCCTCCTGAAGCAACGAAGTTTGGTTCGATCCTGAGGATGAAGAAGAAGGAAATCAAATATTACAATAGCGGATGCAAGTATCAGAGTTGTGAATCCAGTTGTTTTTACCATCTACCGCTTCCCAATCCGCTAATCTTGGCGTGGTTGCGCGCGATCCATTCAAAAAAATGTTCCATACTACCGTCACCAACGGATTCTTTCGGGAATGTAATGGCCGATTCTATGCCTTGATTCAAGTCAAAACGGACCTTGTTCGACCTGGGAGGTTTGTAATAGGACATTCTGGACGAGTCAGCGTGATAATTTTCATCTTCATCGATACTGTAATAACCGATGATCTGAAAACCACCGCTTGAATACGGGAAGGTTCTTTTTCCCGATCGCGAAAAACTCTCTTCACCCATCGTAGACATTTTTCTTTTTCGGAACTTGCCCTGTGTTTCTTCTTAGACTCCGGAAGTGATCAGCGTTGAACTAAAGTTATACGCAATTTCCGTATAGTGTTCCAAAAGTCTTCAAGATTAGCGCAAAATGTCCGGCTGAAAGTTACCCGCAAGGGGTCAGTGCGCGCCAAAGTGAATTTTTCGACCGGTTAGTAACTTGACGGTCTTTTTTGCGCAGGCATTTGAGGCCCTGTTATATGACGACTGAAAAACTTTTTGGAAATGTTCACCTCGATAGTTTCTCTATTTTCAAGTAGCAACCCACGACGGTATGAAAAATTATCAGCTGTTGTCAAATATCAAAAACAATTAGCGTACAATTACAGTTTCCACCGTATTGTTCGGCGATGATTTCCTATAATGACGCGCTATGACCTGATCGGGTCGGGAGCGATCACGAGACGAAACTACGCAGCGAGAAACATCACGGTGATCAACCACGTTCTTTATCCTACCCTTGAAAAGTTCTAATCGCGATAATGTTTACCATAGTGGGCACGGACATAATCGGAATTAAGACTGTGTCCGCAAACAATCGTATGTACATTAATAAACACGTAGCTTATTAAAACATTAGCGACGTATCGAATGCAGTGTAGTATATAATCGTGAACGATTCGGAGAACGTAATCAATCGAAATATGAGAAATTTCTTCAGCCAAAGTTTGAATATTTTCACGTTTACTCGTGACAGTATAGTCATAACGTCAATAAAGACAACAGTGGCTAATTCAAAATCTTGTTGACTATAAAATATATAGAAATCATGAAGTCAAATGGTTCATAGAAATCTAAATTCAGATTTACTCATAATTCTTTCTTGATAGGTACCATTATTATGATGAGCTAGGATTCTATGACAATAATAATACCTATTCGATTTTTTCATCGTCCTAAATTTTTAATATTGGGATCGTTGTAATTAATGTTATAAATATCTACAAATAGCTAACACTGATATCAAAATGGCCAAATATGTAGATACTTCTATAGTTTCAATTTCTCCAGTTGACCTATGAAATCTATGGTAATCTAATGGACCTTGCGTCAAAACCAAAGCTTTGGGAGATTGTGGCATAAAAATAAACATAAGTAGTCGGATGCTGCAAGTTACAATTAAAAAATGTGAATAAATAAGGAGTCAATGCTTAGATTTTTGTCACTGTCAAAAGTCCCTGTCAGTTGACTTCTGTACAAGTGCCTGCCAATTCGATAGAATGGTTCGTTAAATAAATGTAGAGAGTTGCAAATCAATTATACAGGCAAATCTCAATATATGTAGGACTATGATTTATTATCCACCATGTACATTCGTGTTCCGCTACTGTTTTTACATCTTCCGTACTCTTTTCAACCTTTCCTTTCTCCTCGATTGTTGCGTGATTCAACGTAACCGATTATCAATTAGATAGAGCGAATAATGTCAGAATACTTCTTAACTTTACTGGCAATGCTCATATCAACGTACTTATCTCCAATCGACACAATCATACCACCCAAGATGGAAGGATCCACCTTCAGAGTCAGCAGAATCGATTGTCCCTGAGACAAGAATCCTTTCAGCGTTGATTCCAACTTGGACTTCATATCGGCATCCAGGGGTTTAGCGGTGGTCACTTCGCATACGACTTCACCCCTGTTGGCTGCCATAATCATTTTGAATGCATTGATGACTTGCGGAAGCTTGTTGAGACGACCATTTTCCGCCAAAACTTCGAGGAGGTTCGTTGTCGCCTCGTTCAGCTTTGTTTTTTGGCCAATCTCTTTGAAAGCTGCAGCCTTTGCTCGCCGCTTCACTGACGGATCCTTTATGAATTCCGCCAATTGCACGTTCGTCTTCATAAAGCCCTGATTGCCAATCAAAGCAAAATTTCGAATCAGCAATCAAGCGTAAATGTAGATAATTCAGTTGGAATCTACTTAACTTGTATCCCATGAGACCAGTGTGGTGTCCATTTTTATGTAGGTTCGTTGGACCACTAAAATGTACTTTTAAAATGCTTCCTCTTTTTAGTGTTTTTTACTTGTGTCAATAATTATTAAGAATTGAATAAACCCAAATTTGATGTTATCATGTATAAAATAGAAGACTTCTTGTAAAAGTTGTACAAATCCTGTGTTTCCCACAATAAGTGATTTTTAAAATATACACCTAATTCAAGAATATAAACTTATTCCACCGACGATGTTATAGGTAGTATTATTTTACAAACTTCATTTGTAAAAAAAATTAAATTAAAATACTGTCTTTTTTCTTTGCATAATTGTTAAAGACTACAAAATAGTATATAATTCGAAGATATTTAAAGAGTAATTTTCTAGTGGTCTGACGAATTTGCACAAAAATTGGTAATACACAGCCGCATCATATAAAATTCGTCTAAATTCATATACATGGTTCCGTTTCAACACTGGGCAGCAAACGTGGAACCATCAACTATCAGTATTATTTGTTCACAGTTTCTCAAAGCCCTGAAGGGCAATGTCTTAATAAATGTAATACAGAGAGAGAATTTAATTGTGGCAAAGTTGAGGAAAATTAGTTGAATAAACGAGCCATCTAAACAGATGCACCCCTATAATAATAAAAATTGATCTAACATGGAAGAGGAGAATCCAAAAATAAAATAATGCTGATAATAGCAGCGCACACAATTTGGTTTTCTTTCTACGATGGCATAAATGTAACGATAATAATACCAATGAATTTTTTTACCTGAAACTTAGTTAAATCCTGTTCCACCGAGCTCAGGGATGACTGCTTACTAGCGGCGGAGTAAAGCGCAGTGGCGTATCTCCCTTCTAGACCGAACACTTGAATAGGAGGCTAAACCACACATGGACAATAAACGATAGAGACATACATAAACGATTTATAGAAATACATAAATAAATTCTATAAATTGTTAAATCCTACAAATAGTTTGTATACAACCGATTAATAGGATTTATAGGAATGTGTGTAATTGTGACAGAAACATTAAAATAGAATCTAGAAAAGACAAACAAACCCAAATAAACCCAGCCAAACCTAAAGACAGCAAAAACTTGATAAAATAGAAGTATTTTCAGCAACCTCAGACTTGTGAGTTTTTCCGATACAACAGCAGTATAGCATGGAAAAAAAGTAACTAATATTTTTCTGTCAACAGTTAGTTTTTTTCCAAATGAACGTATGCAAATTCATCCTTTTCAAAATTGTCAAATAAAAACGTGCTTCCTTACGGATGCAGAAAAAAATATAAAACATCATGTTTACCAAAAAAATGCTATTTTTAGGTATTTATGAATGACAAGTCGTGGCAATTTGACAGTCGACAATCGACCATTAAACATCGTATCATTTCACGAAATATAATTTCCCAAGGGATGGGCCAAACGTAAATCGACATTAGAGTCGTTCATTATCTGTCCTGATTTTTGCCAGCTCTGACGAATGTTCTTCGAAATTATGTAATAGGAGTAAAGATATTTAATCACGTACCTTAACCATCTGCAGCCGCGAGGCTGATGAGGAAAACGACCTTGCCTGCAAACAATATTAACAAATCACTGGATTTATCAAAAATATCCTCGATCTATATTAATTAATGTGCTTTGGGATGTCCCTTGTCTGACGGATGAGGAATATACTTTGAAATTTCGGGATTGATGTATTATCCGAATAGTGAGCGAAAACATTTGTTTCCTCGAAATATAGCACGGTGGATAAATATTTTGTTAGAATTATGTTACAAAGAATTTAAAATATCGTTTAAATTAACATTTAAAAAGACTCACGAGAATGGTATTCATTTTGCTGGCAGCCATTCCGGTGGTTGAAATCCTAGCAGCCTACGAACTAGATCGTTCAAGGCGAATCTTCAAGTGGAACAGTCTTTTTCATAATGGCCGTTTGCACACCACCCACGATGGGAACTCCGGTATTCCTGAAACACCCTAGGAGAGCGAAGCTCCTATTGGACATCGCTCATCAATGGAAACACGTTCCGTCGGTAAAAAGATCCGATCGCAATTTGTCCACCTCGTAGCCACTTGATAGATGCACCGCAAAAAGGCGAACATTCCTCATTTATTCGCAAACGAACCACTCTCTGTCAAAAAGAAAAACTTCGAGCACTCGTTTGGCTTGGGAGGTCTAATTGAATGGTTGTAAATAAATTTCCGGAGCTTCGTAGCTTTTCTTACCAACCGAGTAATGAATAACTGAACGGTTCACCGATAGTTCCCGTTTTGGCGTTTCGATCGTTGATTACACCATAACCTCATTTCGTCGCGAAAGCGTATTTACCCGAATTATTGAAGAAGCCAAAAGTATAAAGAAATATGTCACAGCAGTCACTACTATCACAATCGGGCGGAAGTGGTTGCGATTCAACCGTTAATTTGGGAAATTTACAATCGGTCGGGCCGAGCAATCAAAATTTTTCATCCATGAATTCGTCGCAGAGCGTCAGTCCGCAACACTCGCAAACCCAATCACAGTCCCACCAAACGACAACAAGCTCATCGCAATCGTCGAAATCTCATCAGTCGTTGACTTCTTCGACAACCGGATCGTCAATTGACCTTCTACAGGTACAACAATCTTATTTTAGTTTGTCAATCAAATATGTAATTGTACGCAATGGGAAATAGCGGCCCAAGCAAGCATCCGTTTTCTCATTTGTTTTCGCTCATTTCGAAACCTATCGATCGAATTCTGATGCGAATTATGTTCGGCGCTTTCAAATGGTCGAAAGATGAAAGATTTATATTTATTTAGACAGTTGTTTATATACCTATACATCTTCTGGAAAATATTACAATTACATAGCCAATTATGGCGCAATTAACAATTTATACTTTAACAGTGACGAAATAATGTCACAAAACTTCTATCATCCTCAACTATGAAGCGTTTCACGTTTTCTTTCATATTGGAAGAATCGTTACTTCGAGATTTTTTCAAAATTTTGTTGGTCTGCAGTTCCTATCGAAAGCCCGGTTGCAAGATCTAGTCAAGGAAGTCGATCCCACAGAGCAATTGGATGAAGAAGTGGAAGAGATGCTCCTTCAGCTGGCGGACGATTTTGTAGAAACAACGGTCAATGCAGCTTGTCTTATCGCTAAACACCGCCACGCCAATACCGTCGAAGTTAAAGATGTCCAGCTACACTTAGGTATAACGTTTGTAAACACAAATTTTCCCAGAGTCCTGTTTACAAGTATCAGAATGAGAAGAATTAACAGTGTGTGTCAAATGGGTTTGTTTGCAGAATCGAAGAAAATTATAAAACAATTAAAATTGATAGTTGTAAGAATTTTACTATTCCGAGAAGTTCCCTCAAAAAACCCATTCTCCAAATATTGGGAATGGGAAAAAAAATCAACAGTTTTAAACTTAGGAAAGTTTTAATTCATCAAGTTGGTTTAAGATATCTTGATAGGACTTATACGGAAAGTTAGGCTCAAATTTTTCATCCTGGATATAACACACGCCTGTCTGAAAATTGAGTTTTCTGTTGGTTATGATTCGTTCATTTTTTTCTCTGCTTATAGAAACGAATTGGAACATGTGGATTCCTGGTTTTGGCACTGATGAGGTTCGCCCCTACAAACGAGCAACGGTCACAGAAGCGCACAAGCAACGACTAGCCCTAATCCGAAAATCTATAAAAAAGTATTAACTCTAGGATAATTTAAATGTTTTGTATTGAATAAGATCTTTTTTTTCTTAAGTTATAATATTCTAGTTGTTGATACATCGAAATACATGAAACTTTCTACAAATCGTGATTTATCTTCATTTCTATGTGTCTGATAACAATAAAACAGTTCGACAAGATTTTCCTGTTCTGAAATTCAGATTTTATTGAGATCTGACATGGACCCGCGGCTAAATTTTGCCTTCTCGCTGAAACCAATTAAACCATAATTTTTTACATTTAAGATTTTTAAAATATATTCTTATTTCATCGCTGGTAACAATTCGATGCAAAACTTATTTTCAACCAAACAAAAAAATTAAGGCTCGTTCACAACAAATGTTGAAGCATTTGTATCTTAACGCTCACTTCATTACGGTACACCTAGTAAATTGGTATCAGTTCTTTCTCAATCGTGCACGCCAAGTTGTAATATTGAATAATTAAATATTTAATTGCTCAAAATGTAACATTGACAAAGTTGTATTGCCAAGTTCACACAGGTAAGCGAAGCGACGCTTTCTCGAACCTGCGCGCCCTCGTGCGGTGATCGACCCGCCATCTGTGTCGTTCGGAGCAACCGCGTCCGCTCCCTCAATCCTGATAAGTTTGAATGTTCCGAAACGTAACGTACAATTTGTTATGATATGCGCTGCGCGTTTGGCTAATGAAAATGTTGGTAGCAGGTCAAAAGTTTGACAGTATCAGAAGTTTGGAGCGTCCGAAAATAAATATCCGCGTAGATGGTAAAAAGCAATTTCGTGATTTCGACGGGAATAATTCTTAAATGGATCGTCTTCCGAACGCGGAGTGCAATGTGGCTTTCGCTAATGTTTGGTCCTGCCGCTGTTGTGTTTTTGTTTCTTTTATCTTACGTTCATTGATACGCCAAAAAAATTACGTTTATTAACGAATTTGATCCATTAATTAACGACAATCAAAGTGAACGATATTTTTCAGGAAATGACGCGCGTCAGTCAGCTGCGGAAATGGATGAACAGAGACAAAAGATGATGGCTTACGAGTACCTCTGTCACTTAGAGGAAGCAAAAATGTACGAGTCACACTCACAAAATTCTTTGCCTTGCACGTCCCTCCGAACACGACGAAAGAAAAAATCTAATTCACCGATGTTTTCGTGCAGATGGATCGAAGCTTGCATCAAGGAAAAACTACCACCTACCACTGAGCTCGAGGAGAATCTCAGAAATGGAGTCTATCTGGCTAAACTGGCTCATTTCATGGACCCAAAGATGTTGCCCCTGAACAAAATCTATGACGCTCGCCAACAAAGATACGAAGCAGCCGGTCTCCAATTCCGTCACACTGATAACATAAATCACTTTTTGAAGTGCCTCAAGTCGATGCAATTGCCGCTGGTATTTCCCTCTGTTTTGATATGCCGATCATTTTCTAAATAATCAAATTCATCCAGGAATAAATGAAGGGATTCGTGATCTATATGCAAAGCCGTTGTATACATCTAGTATGATAACGATACTTTTGTATAACCAAAATCTGTCTTTTACTGAAAAAACAAAAGTGTCGCGTCGTAGGGAAACATAGATTTTTTATTAAATAGAACTTGAGTGATTGTTATTTACAAATTGGTAACCATATTAATAAACGACCCAGCTGTACAGTTAAAAATGTAAACTGCGCTCGATCTACAAGCAAAACTGGCTAATCAATTTTGAGATAAGTTTTGACTGTTTCTTAATATTTTTAATTATAATCCCGAGATATATACAAAATGAATCTTCAATTTTAAGAATTTCAAATAAAGATTGTAAAGGGGACAGCGATATCCGCAGGATCCAAAACAAAAAATCTATGAGACGCAATTCTACAGACTTAATCAATTATCTTTCAGACTTTTCAGCCGGAAACAACCGATATTTACGACAAGAAGAACATGCCTCGTGTAATTTACTGCATCCACGCTTTGAGTACGCATTTGTTCAAACTCGGTAGGGCACCCCAGATACAAGATTTGTACGGAAAAGTGAATTTCACAGGTAAGCAACAAAAAATGATGATGCCGATCCAACGTAAAAGAGAATCGTTGACCCTGGTGTTTATTCCGTTTGCGCAGACGCCGAGATCGACGCCGTTAGCAGGGAGTTGAAGAAATACGGAATTCAGATGCCCGCGTTCCAAAAGATCGGTGGTCTCATGACGAACTGCATGGCGGGGGATACTGCCGCTCTTCACGCAGCTGCGATCGCGATAAATCAATCTCTATCGTCTTCCGATTCGGGCGCTATCCTGGAAAATTTGAAAAATGTTGCCGCGCGCCTGCGAAACGTAGTGCCGGAGCACGCTACTCGTTATCACGAAAAATTAAAGGAGGCTAAGGAAATCAAGATGCAGGCGGCTCTGAACCGCGTAAGTGACGAAAAACTGCAATTGTTTTATTCCTATTCTTTTTTTAATAAAAAATAATATATTATCCTCGCAATTGTTCGAGATTTGTGCAATTCAGTTTTCGTTATTCGTACAGTCTCTCAACGATAGTTACGTGCCAGACGCTTACGATGAGTTGCTGACACCCGCGGAAATTCAAGGACACATTAACAATGTAAATGGTAAGAATGAGGCGTCAACATTCTGAAGATGATGAATCTTGCGGTAATTAATTGAACTCAATTATTCAAATAGCCGAGCACGCGGTCAGGAATATTGTGAAATCTTTGGATTTGCCCGAGCACAAATTAATCACTGCCATCTCCGCGTCGACTCTCGAAATTCAGGTAATTCTTTATCGAGTGTTTTTATTTATCGGATTACTTAAGCATCGTGACAAAAAAAACGATGGATTTCTATCTAGAACGTTGTACCGGAAAATGCAACTTTCTACAAAGAGGAGCTGGCTGTGCTGAAAACGGATCCGCAACTTCTGTACGAATACGCGGAAAACTATCGACACGCTCAAGAATTCGTCCAGGAAAAGATTAATGCTGCTAACGAAAATGCCGAAAAAACGAAGAAACGTGAGTTTGTTTGGGTTTATTTGGGTTTCGAAGATCCTTAAGGGTTTTGCCCGCACCCACTTTTCCGATTAAAGATGACCGCTGTTATTAAAGATGACCACCGTTTTTTCTTTGATATTGAACGTGGATTACGTTCTCTCCCATACTTAGGACAGGAGGTCGTAAATTCGTTGAACGATGCTCTGGAACACGATGATTACGAAAAATTCATCGAAGCCCTCACGTGCGCACATCTGGGATTAAATGATCACGTTGACAAATTCGCACTGCCCTTGTATTATTCTGAAATGAAAATTGATCGGGCTGAATCTAAGGTACTCACGTACAGATATAAACCTTTTATAGTTTACTTGCTGTTTTATATTTCTCAGTTTCGAGTCTAGGAAACTGAGCTTCCATTTTACTTGATCGATTTGACAGACCAGTCGAATCGTATCTGGCACTTGAAGATTAAAACTTGATGCAAGAAAACGATTTTTTTTATCTCTAAAAAAAGTTTTTTTAACAATCTAATAAAGACTCAAAAAATCGCCTTCAACGCTTGAAAAACAGTTAATAATTAATTGAAAAAGTATTAAACAACTGCAATCATGTTTTTTCCGATCGTTAAAGATTATTAATTTTCAATATTATCGGCGAGAACTAAAATGACGGTGCTGTTATATTTTTGTTATTATTATTATTATTAATAAATATGAAACTTTACCGGAAATTGTATTTTTAATTATCATTTCGTTTTTTCTTTTTAGAACGATTTGTTGTACAGCGACATTGTCGTTAGCACCAGAGTTTTATCAGCGATCTCTTATATCACAAAAGCCGTCGATACCGGCGATCCCGAGCTGATTTACCAAGCGCTGTCCGATCCGAAAGCTCATATCATGGTGAGACTATTCACAAGAGTTTCCTGAGTTTGAGTCTCAACCATTACCTGAGCGTGTGTTTCGTTTTGTTGTCAAGGATTTGGATGCAGAGAATAAAGTAAAGTATTATAGAGGCCTGGTCGCGATTCGTTCTGAGAAAAAACGTAAAAAGGAGGACTGTACGATACTGACATACATGGATATTCAAGAATGTGTGGATGTAATTAATCAGCAGTGCAGCAAAGACAACGAGGGTACTTATGTTTATGTGATGTTTATCAGATTTTGGTTTAATCTCACACTAGTTAATTGTAGATATTTCAATTTCCGTAAAGGTCAACACTTCTTCCTCAAAAAAACAAAAAACCCGAAAATTTGCTACATTGAGCCTAAAATGTAGGCATTTTTTTATATTCCAGTGATAACCGCGTTGGAGCAGTTGAACCGAGCCGTGCTGATGAACAATCGCAGCGGGTTGATGGCAGCTCTGACCAACGAGTCACTAAAGTTGCAAACGCCGATATCTCCGGGCGATGCTTCGCTCTATATGAGGATGTTCAAAGCCTGCTTGAACGATAAAGACGAGGATGGCTCCGAATTGTGGTTGGAAGATGTCGAAAACGTAGCTAGACTCGTTGCCACTGAAGCGGAACGAGTGCAGACTGGTTCGTATGAACTCGTAACTCTTTCATTTTTTTCACGTCCTTTCAATCGCTTCTCGAATCAAAAATGTATAATTTAATCATCACTGCTGCTTCAATATAGATCAAACTTTTCTTGTCAATTAATCTGCGATTCTTCAAATGCCAGTTTACAAAAAGAACATTGCTCGTTGATTGATGTTGCAGCGTGCACACTTCTGACGAAAATCAACACGGGTTTACGTAAGAACGATCCAAACTTCACTCTGGAGTGTCTTGAAGCTACAGGAATTCAGATATTAGAACCGCTACGCCCCGAATACTTCTCAAAGCTGAAAAAGCTCCACGATTATAAGGCAAGTCAAGACAATTCATAGAGTAATATTCCCAGAGCAAAACTTGACGGTTGATCGTGCTATTTTTAACAAAAACGTAGCGGGCTCATTACAATTTTCCGTACGTTCGATACGTAACTCCCGAAGGCAACGAATCTTACCTCGACGTGAAACAATGCAGTTACACGTGGGAGTCTCCGCAGAATGTATCCGAGAGTCTCTACGTTACCAAAGAGGATATTGAGGTATGATAACTTACAACGTAGAATAATTCGAAATTTGAATGAACGTTGATTCGATAAAATCAATGGATTTTTTTATCAACGAATTTTTCACCTGCAATTGAAATAACATTTGCTTATAATTTTCTTAGAACGTTATCAGGGACATTGAAATGGATGCGCGTGACCGTGAAAATACGGAATTCGACGAGGGTATCATCGTCGGGTTACAAGCGATTGCACGAGGATTTCTCTTGCGACAAAAAATCGCGAAACGCTTCACACACTTTCACGACAATATTGATAAAATCGTGCTTATTCAAGCTTGGTGGCGAGGCGTCCTAACGCGTAAAATTTACGCGAGAATTTTTAAGGAACAATCCCGACATCCCAAAAGAGAGGTTTACGGACGTGCGAGGACCAACTATCAAAATACATTTGACCGCTATCGAGAACACGTACGTATAAAACAATTCTGTTTTGATTATTTAAAAAATTACTCCCGTTACGAAGGTGACTCGAAACTTTCTTTTTAAAGACAAACATTAGGTTTATTAATATTACGAAATTCTTATATTAAATATAAGTAAAATGGTTATTTTTTATACTCAAATTTCTTTCTTTCCACAATATCTTTCGTGCAATCAATCAGCAAACGAAATGGCAAACGAAAGTCGAAGGTATTCTATACCTAATATATTTTATCAGATTTCTGAACGAGTGAATTAATTAATTAATTTTCTATATTTAGGAAGATAAGATTATTATGATACAAGCACTTTGGCGAGGACGCACGGCACGACGTGCTTTCCACTCTTTACTCCGATTGGAAAAACCTCCGTTTCCGGTGGTTCGCCACTTCTCTTCGATCCTCAATTTCAATGCCGAGGATTACGACAAGGATCTTCAGTTGCAAGTGAGGTCAAATTACCAACGAAGATTCAAGTTCGACTTTCATTTACGTCCTGCCAAATGTATTTCCGTTATTATTCCAGCAACTGAAAAACGACGTCGTCCAGACGATAAGACTCAATCAAAAACTTTCGCAGCAGCTGGACGAAATGGATATAAAAATTGGCTTGCTCATACAAAATAGGATTACCCTTCAAGTAAGACCATTGAACACAGTCAAGGGTACACGTATTTTCTAACGTTCGTTTTTCTTGGAATAAAGCAAAATAATTATCTAAATTACTTTCAACACAATAAGTTAGTTTCCATCAGAATTTTGATTATTTACGATTTTATTAGCCGGACCGTTTTACATTTATCGTATAAATCACAGAAAGCAAAAATGACAGCTTTCAAACAAAGTAATTCAAATGTGAACGAATCAATTTAATAATTGTTTACTAATTATCAATTTACCAATACATTCGAAAAACTTTTTTAAATAAAATTTAAACAGTTACATTTCAAAGTTGCATTTTTTTAGGATGTCATAGCTCACGGAAAAAATCTAGAATCACTGGCTACGGATAAAAATGGCCACAGATCGAGGAAAAATTCGATGTCTGAGATGGCGACGTTGAAAGGCTTAAAATCCTTGACGAAGGAGGGACGAAAAATGTTGGAGGGCTATCAGCATTTGTTCTACGCTCTGCAAACCAATCCTACCTACTTATCGAAGTTGTTACTGTGCTTGCCGCAAAGTAAAACGAACAAGTTTTTACAGAACGTTATATTCACACTTTTCAATTTCGGTTCAAACTTGCGTGAGGAATACCTGCTTCTGAAATTGTTCGGAAGAGCACTCGAGGAAGAAATAAAGTGAGTCTTTTCCACGTTTGAAAATCACATTCGTATCCAACGTTGTCGATGATGAAACACAGCTGTAACGTAAATCCATATTACAGATCGAAATTTGAAAAACCGTCGGAAGTTGTGACCGGAAATCCTCTCGTATTAAAAATGGTTGTGAACTATGCTAGGCAATTAAACGGACAAAGTGCTTTGCGCACAATCCTCGGCCCGATAATCGAGAAAGTTTTGGCTGATAAAACGATAAGCATCGAAACGAACCCAGTTGACATTTACAAATGTTGGCGCAATCAGTTGGAAATGGAAACTGGTGAAACACTGTGAGTGACGATTATTCTTCTTCCAAAAAATACAAATGAAACCCGATTTTTTTGCTCAAGGAAGCGAAAAAAATGATGCGAACGTTTGGAAAAAACTTTCAGCGATCTTCCCTACTCGGTGACGCAAACGCAAGCCCTCTCGTACGATCAAGTACGCAAAAGGCTTTCCAAAGGTATAGACGTACTACAGAATACGGTACTCGAATTTCTTCAGAAAATAACGGAATCCCGCGACAAGATACCATACGGAATGTTGTACATGGCGAAAGTGTTGAACGATACTCTGTCAAGAAAATTTCCGAGGGCACCGGAGAAAGACATTCTCAAGGTCGTCGGTAATTTGATATACTATCATTTTATCAACGCCGCGATCGTCGCTCCCGACGCATTCGAGATCATAACGTTGCCGATCGATCGATCCCTGTCCACCGATCAAAGAAGGAATTTGGCGAGCATTGCCAAAATTTTGCAATTCGCGGCCTCGAAAAAAGGGGTAAGAATTCTTGTACGTCTTGGGGCTTGTTGAGAATTATTTGCAATACTTTTGATCGAAAACACAATGTGGACTATCGTGTCAAATTCTTCGTGAATTTCAAGTCCCGAATCGAAAGTCCCTTAAACATTGATAAACGGGAAAGAGCTGTTTAGTAAATTACGTTTAATAATTTACGTTTCAGTGAGTTGGGCTTTTAAAAAATAGGTTATGTAATTGGCGTTTTACTAAAATACGTTTATTAATATACTAAACAAACGATTTTTTACAGTTTGGCGAAGAGGCGCCACACCTAATGTGCCTTAACCCATTCATCATCGAGTGCCACGAGCGCTTCAAGAAATTCTTTCGCTCTTGTTGCGAGATCGAGGCGCTGGACGAGCACTTCAGTATTCACGAATATACAGAGGCAACCTTGATTCACAAACCCGAAATCTACATATCGCTTCAGGAAATATGCGACACGCATTCCCTCGTGCTCGAATATTGTGCGGATATTGTTTCCGGCCCGGATGATCCTCTGCACGAGTTATTGAACGATCTCGAGTGTTTGCCGACCGTCGCCTCTCTCCTCGGCATAAGTGAGTACTCGGAAACAAATATTCTTTTTTTAGATTATGACGACCTCGAAAAACACGGAACGGCTAAATCGATTGTGAACTTCAACACTTTATGTGCGGTCAAAGGAAAGGATGAATAAGGAAATAATTTTTCGAATAGTTTTATTAGTTTCAGTTTTATTAATATTTTTTTTATAGGTCCTTTACGATGTAATTTGATGCCGTGAACACGAATCTACCATTAATCTCCCCAAAAACCCAAAATTTCTATGAAAAAATCGTAAAAAACACCTTAAAACACGTTTTCTGTTGCTTCGTTTCATGCTTTCGACAAAAATTTTATGATATTCGTAATCAGCATAAAATTTTCGATCAAATCTACCCTTTTATGAGTTCGAAAATGGAAAACAAACGAAAAA
>JAPYZI010001041.1:0-37665 GCA_030523105.1 Ophioninae sp. A BG-2022a | reverse complement strand
TAAATAATGGCCTTGGCTGCATATTGATATCTCGTTCAGTTTTCGCGAAAAGTATATACCACTTATATGTATGTGAGTATCGGTTGACACACGTATATACATGTGTGTGTTTTCGTTGGGACGAAACTACGCGCGTCTTTTCTCGTCGCTGCGCTCGAAACGAATCGACACGTAAATAAACACAAACGCGCTCACGGTCAGCACTCGGCAATTGTCCTACCACGATTCTTCGTCCGAAAAGTCGAGAGTTCGCGGCCGGTAGTTACTCGCAGCGCGAAATCCCAAAATTGTCATAACCGACGTAACGAAGTGCCGCGTCAAAAGGTTTCCAGCGTGTTCGTCCATTCCCTTAAAGGCAACCTGGAATTGTACCTCGTTTTTTTTTTTTTTTTTTTTTTGATGATTTGCGAGCTCGACGGTTCTTTCCAATCGAAACAACTGCACAACAGATTCTTTCTGATATTCAATAGATTGGAACAACCTTTTCCTGATTGTTCAAAGTATGGAATTGCGTCTAGTTCTCCAAATAAAAATTCAAAATTAATCGAGCGATGATTAAAGCCTAAAATTGGCAAGCAATTTCCGTCATCAGCACACGGAAATTTCTATTTGTTGATCGTTCCAAAAAAAAAAAAATGGATGTCCTTTGGCGCTCCAACGATGCAAACTTCATCATCATGAAATTCAATGATCCGTACGTTTCGAACAAAAAAGTAACCGTGCGATTCCATTTGCGCGCGTACGCCCAGCGCCACGTGTATATTTGATGAGTTGTACGCGATAACACAGATGTGGAATGCTCGTTCTCGTTGTTCGCACATCCGCAAAATACCTTTGAATTCGTCCGAAACCTGGTGACCCGACGATCCGAATCTCCGCCGCATTGGATTTGTCTACGAGCTATAGATGCTGCATCCACACGAGTGTTAAAATTGTACGATCGCACTTCGCGTTTGTCACTCGTACGATTTTTTTTAACCCCTCCCTTTCATCCCATCTTTCTTATACAATAATTGGTTCGAACCTCACGGTTCATCCATCCAAAATGTTTAATCTTCCTTTTTTTGAATACGGATTTTTGAGATGGAAAAAGAAAACTTCCAACCTGCCTTAACTGCGCTCAGGTTTCGACACATCCGGCTGCTTCGAACTTCCGTGAATCTTTTTTTTTTTTTTTTTTTTTTTTGAACGAATCGTTGATTTCTGGTGAAAGACCTCGAAGTTTCATGGGTCTTCGCTATAAACTATCCGTGTTGAAACGTGGTCTCGTGTAGAATGTCCGCTATCAATATTTCGATATTTCGGAAAACGAGGTTGGGACAATATATCATGGTACAGATTTGCCTGAAACGGTTCACGTTTCTGGCAAATCCGTTCGTATTAGCAGTAGAACGCTCCGGATGAGTGCGGACCAGGTGGCACGAGAGTCCCCGAGCTTTCCACTTCATTCGCGTCCAGCCACATCGGTGCTGTGATAAAAAAAAAACGAAGTATAGAAAAAAAAAATACGTTCGTCGGAGTTTATTGACTGGAAATTTACACGTTTCTTTCTGGCCTGTTTTATCTTTCTCTCGCTTTCACTCTCTATCTTCCATGAGTTCTCTCTTGGCCTATCTATAGCGGTCTGGATTCATGAGGAAAATAAGAACGTATCGATTGCAATTAATAAGATCGAAAGCGACCTGTCAAATCGCTGTAATTCAAATAGTTCTGAGTGGCACGAAGTTTCTAGATAATAACTACAGATCCGTTGCATAAATTTTGGAACAGTTTTCATCCTTCGAACATCCTGAATATTTATAATTGGTACAAACAAAATATCGAAACTTAAAAATGTCAATTTTTCCAATTTCATTTAAAAAAAAACGTATTCAAATTCGACGATATTGGCAGGTCCCAAATTTCCAACAAGAAATATTTCAATTTTTCAAATAAATTGGTACGTTCAGATCATCTTATGAATTACTATATCGTATCGAGTAAAATCAATACTTATTGAGTTTTTCCAATATTCGTTAACTATTTAATCGTTATAATAAATCTTGCACTATATTCCTTTTTAAATTCTCCTCGCTCCGATTTTTCTTTCGCTGACGAAAGCGTCGATAACGATTGATTCATCGTGTCTTTGTCACATTGAATATTGCTAGAGAATAAAAAATATTGAATTCCAATAAAACGGAGGTAGAAACTTCGTTACCCTTTAAATTCAAATATTTTGGACGTTTTAATTGTCGAATGAAGAATTATAGTTGGCATATCAGTGAATTGTCGATTTTTATTATCTATGAATTTGACCTGAACTTACGACCGGATTTGAACATCTCATCGTCTAGTCATTTTCAGCTGCATGTCAAGCACACACATGGGCATGCTTATGTGTGCGTGAGCTCGTAAGCAGTTTTGCTTCATGGGAATAACCCCAGCATTCCCATGGTAACCGCCTTTCTCGATGAGCTTTGCTCTTCTCTCTCTCTCGCTCTCTCCTTGACTAACTCTCTTTCTCTCTTATCCCGGAAATCCCTCACAGGCCCTGCCAGCTCGTCGTCGTTATCGCTGAATCAACGATTATGTGCTTTTCGAGTGTCAAATTTTCTCGGTCTCGTACATACATCGAGCCAAGTTTAATTTCATTCTCGTATCTTGTTTGTACAAAATTTCACATTCCGTAAAGTCAATTTCTTTTTTTTTTTAATTCCCTTCGATTGTTCGCATTCGAGAAGTCTGCGCCAATATTTGCTTCGAAATTTTCATCGTTTATTGAAAACATTCGAAAAGGTCGAGTTAACGAGTGTACTTGTGAAGATTAAAGTTCAGTCCTGAGTAATTAGGGTATCAGTTCCAAAATGAATAAAAACTTTCACAATTAACCACGATCTTCATGCTCGGAAAAACATTTTTTAATGCATCAACAGAATTCTGAAATTATTGTCGTGAACAATTGAGAATACCAGTTATTTTTCTTTTCCGTATAAAAACGAGACGAGAATAAATTTCTCATTCCACGTAATCGAGCAAATCTTCTTATGGTAGTTAGTTGATAATCGCTCGTTGCTAATACCTTACGGCTTCGCGGAATTGCGGAAGAAAAGAGACGTGTATAAAGGGTGGCACGAAAAGTAATGCCCAAAAGAAAAATCGAGGATCCACCTGTATTATACCTTTTCTAGTCATTTTTTTAGATTTCGAACAAGAAACAAAGTATTGTCAATTATTTTTTTACGCCTGGAGGATTTCATTGGAATTTTTTAAATCTTTTCAACAATGGGCATTTACTTTTCTCTAACATTTTTTTAAAACCTATGAAAAAGGATGTAGACTAATACAAATATTTTTTTTTACCACCCGAATTTCCACTGAAATTCTGAAATTATCTGAAATTCCTGTGAACACACATTTTTTAGACTTTTTATGAAAACTGAAGATATTCACGTGATCGTTGAGCTGGCATTTATGGCAATGACAACAGAAATAAAAATAAAACGATCGCCACGAAAGTACATACTCAAAATAAAAAAATAAAAACATGAATTTTTGGTAACCATAAAAATCGATATTTTTGGTTTTTATTTACTCAATACAATATATTCCTAAAATTGATCGATCAATTTTATTTATTGATACGCGGCATCCGGATATTATTTTCAAACGTCTCAACATATACGAACGAAAACAATTTAAAAATGCTTTTTCCTCGACAATTAAGTAATGGATTTCCGTGTTTTTTCTTTCGTTTCTTATTATTATTTCTTATCTAAATAATTATTTAAATGATACGGAGCGTTCAGACTTTTTCTCCGGACGTTAGTTTTCTCGCCACCCTGTAGGAGTACATCCAATAAAAGATAAAGAAAAAGTCGGCTACCGAGGAAAAAGAAGCGACAAGATTTTCCAAGTTGGTTAATCACGAAACAACGCGGTTGGAAGCGCTCACCATAGCGGAACAGCGAGTATTACACAAGGAAGAACGGAGTAGGAACGGGTAAAAAGTGTACAAGATCTACAGAGGGTCTCCAGGGAGAAAGAGAAAAGGAGCCAAAGGGCGTGGCGAATAAGGACGGAAAACTTGAGCAGTCTCCCGTTTGACAAAGGAGAAATGAAAAAAAAAAAAAAACATGCCCAGTGAGAAAGGTGGAAAACGGATACCTGCCAACTTTATAATGGAAAGTCTGGTCCGGTATGCCTATTTTGCAGAGAAACAGGAAGTGCGGTAAAATTTTGTATCTCTTTGTACATTCACCTCGTATTTCATATGGAGCTTATACGTTTTACGTACTCATGTGAGTGCGGGAGAAAACGCACGAATTGTACAACAACGAGGATGCGCTGCAGCAATTGTTCCGAATAAATAAGAAGATGCTAGTCACAATTAGAAATACGAGCTTTGTTCAAAAAATAAAGTGACTTTTAATTTTTCTCGATAAATATTTGTTTATTTATCAATATATATTTTTTCGTCCTCGAAGTAATCCCCCCTCAGATAATGCAAAGAAAAAACGATTTTTTGAAAATTTTCACAACGAGACGATCCTTCAAACAACCCTCTACCTTTCCCACTTTCACTCTTCCGTCTTCCTTCGCACAATTATTAATGTCCGTCTGGGATTTCGAACCGAAGCTCTCCTTACACGCCCCAAGACACTTTCACGATTAGGCTATCTCGTCCTCGTCAAAGCGAGAGTTTCTCCTTCCTCCACCCTCCGCCTGTCTCTTCTCTCTTCCGCAGATTTAATACTTGATACCTACACCGGATCGACGATCATGCTTGGAGTCCAATCAAGAGAATTGAAACTCTCGCTCCGAGTCCCTTCCTTCGCTAATAATTGATGTCTAACATATATATAGGGATATAAATTTTGTATTATTCGGGAATCGAAATGACGATGATAAACGGAGTGACTGAATCATTGATTCATCGACTCGAACTACTTTTACAGATGCTTCCGACCAACTTCGTGATTCTTTGGAATGAGAAATGCAAATTCGAGTTTCAACAACGAATTCTCGGTTATCGCTCGTCGTATGAGACGACGAGAGGATAAATGGAGGATTCTCGATTGTTTGAATTATTGCGTGGTTGCGTAACTTTTAGGCAAATCGATGAATTAGTTTTTCATAAATGCGCTATTGTTACATTGCAATATTGTGAAATTTTGAATATATATTTTATGTCGCCTCTTTTTTTAATTGTCGTCCCTAATGGAATTTCTTATTGAAAAATATTAAATTTGAATTTATAAGATCTAATAATTTTCCTTGAGGATTTAAGAGTTCCTATTGGGATCTAGTTATTTTAATCTTATTTTATTTTTTTAAAAAAGAAGATCTACTAATGAGCTTTTCATGAATGCGCTATTGTAATATTTTGATATCGTGAAACTTAAAATACAATTGTTATTGATTTTTCATTTTGTCTTCTCTAATTAAATTTTGCTTCGACTTTTCTCGAAGGCGTTGCGAAAATTTACCACAAGATTTTTTTCATTTTTTGTTAACTCGAAAACGCAACGACAAAAAATCTGTTTTCAGGATTTAATGCGATCCATCGTTCGAACAATGTTCATAATCTTTAATTATCATTCAACGCATGGAAACGATTTTTTTCAATAACTGAAATATTTTACAACGGATTTGAGTTACAAGAATTATATCGTAATTTTAAATAACGATATAATACACAGAATATAATTCCTTATATATTCTTAGAAAATTGCACGGTTTGTCCATTTCTTTGTTTAACTTAATTCACGTCGCAACGTAATCCGAAATCTTATTCCTAAATAACATCAACCAAAACGTTCGTCGCATTTTTCCCGTTTTTATAATTAATTCAGGTTGTTTCGGGTACGAAGTATATAATGGAGGTGAGTCTCGACTCGAGAGCACGCGTTAACTACGCTCTTACGAGAGAATACGGTTGTCACGATGGAGCTGTTTTCGCGGTATGAAGAAGGGAATTTTCCGTCTGGGGACAGACGATGCCCGCAGCCTACCGCTAAACTGCATTCAGTAGTCTATCCCAGCATTCCGTCAGACCGCTTTCAACATTGGTACTTCTGCTGGGCCTTCTCTCTCTCTCATTCCCTCCCTCCCCCTCCCCTCTCTTCCGCTCTAGCTTTCTCTCTCTCACTGGCTTTCATTTCTCCCTCATCAGCAATCGACCCGCAGCTATCACAAGGCTATAGTCGATAAGATCTCGAGATCGAGACTGAGCCTTCTCGAATGTTCAGGGGGGCCTTGGCCTCGCGTGTTGCGCCAAGTTTTAGCCTCAAAGGACTCTCTATTGGTTCCCCCTAAGGACTCTCTTGCACCAGGTACCGTTCTCTTTACGATACCGGGTTTTGCCTACTAAGCCATCCACATGGGATTTTATACCTGTGTATATTTTTATACCTGTATATAAGTCACCTATATCAAAGCCTTATATTCCAACTCTATACAAAATGGGGTTGTGCCACACTGCGCTAAAAGTTACGCTACTCCGTACACAAAAAGGCACATGCCGTCACTCTAAGCCGGCAAACGAGAATTTCGGAATCCTTGGCCTGACGTTCGATCTCCCACGCGCAGGAAATTACTCTCGTAAAAAGAACATCGACCCTCGTACCTGAGACGACAAAACGTACGAGGTTTGCCTCGTTGGAGGAGGACGAAAAAAAGTTCTTTTTCCGTTTCTCTATTATTCGCGTTATTACTTCGAAAGTGTTTGACGTTTCAACAGGCGTTTGGGTAATCGCATTTTTGGAACTCAACGAAAACGATTTTGTGTTTACTTTTTAAAACATGCTTTTCAGCATTTTGTAACCGTAAAGATCAATCAAACATTTATTCCGACTGTTATTCATCTGAAATTTAAATCTAAATAATACGTTTATACAAAATAACGAAAATAACAAAATATCAAGTAAACATTTCTTTCCATTTCAAAGATACGAACTTTACAACCCCTTTGATTTCGTTCATGAATTATATCGAATAATATTTAAAAATGGTCAGCTTACTGGTGACCATCCATGCGGCAGACCAAGCTTAACCGTTCATAAAACAAGGACATTCCAGCACGAATTCTCGCGGATGGAAATTGCACAACCGAAAGCATCTTCGAAACTTGGAAGAACCCTTCGTTCTTCGCGTTGGTTAAGGATTTAAATCTATGAAAAACGTTGCACCCCTCAACCAATGCGAACGCTTTGGTATCGATAGACGTAGATGCGCAAACGTATACGAGGAAGAAGGCATAGTCGAGGCTCTTCTTAGACGAGTGAGAGAGAGCTACCGAATCCTGTTACAAATTCGGAAAGAATCTGCAATTTAATTACTTTGGTAAAGCGCCTGAGGGTACGGATAGTCTGAATCTTTCGCTGAAACAGACAGTAAGAAAATTCCAGAATGTGCTGTAGAAAGAGAGAGAGAGAGAGAGACGGTGGACGAGTTTTGCAAGCTGACGTTTCTGGAATACATTATTATATTCACCAGCTGGCGTCTTTTCTGACTGCTTACAGACGAGCTTTGTCGTCCGCTAAACTGCAAGAAGAAGGAACTCTGTCTTCTGGAGGACACCTTCACAGCAGTATGCGTTTCCAAAAAGGAACTCCACAAAGCCGGGTGAGTTTTCTCATTAGCTTATTGCAATATCAATAAAAGGATCATTTCCACTCTCGCGCTAAGTGCATCGTTCATTTCTGACTTTCGAGTAATTTTCCGGTTGTAAGAAATACTTGTTACGAACGTTGGAATTGAAAGTTCCATCTTGGAGAATTCAACGAACGGAAATGTTTCTCAATTTCTTTATTTTGTATTGTTGGACGAAACGATTTCTCGCAGATCGGATTTTTGGTTGATAATGAAGTTGTGAAAAGGAAAGAACGTTCGAGAGATGGAGTAATCTTCGTTGCGTTGCAATGCAACTTGCGTGTCGTGACTTGGCATTTTTTTCCGTTTCAAAAGTATTAAAAGCGTGTATTTGATCGTCAATTTTTCACTGATCGCGAATATACTCGAATTTTTAGTGAAAAGACAAAATTAGACTGCGAAAATGCAACGAACTTTTCTACAATATTTTTTCGACCTTTTTTCCTAGAAAAGGAAAGTTTAAGGCGAATTGAATGGTGGATTTGTCTTTAAAGTATAAAAATACTTCGAGATAGTCGTGCGATATGACGCTAAACGTCTAAATATAATAATTATTTCGAGTTTTGTTTGGGTTTTGTTGGGTTGAGCACCCACTATCAGATGCTAACGTTCGCACCGACGAGCGGGAGTGTCCGCATGGTGGGGGGACCACTCCACCAGGCACTAGGACACGTGCGCATCGCTCACTGACGTATGCCTGCTCAACAGGCGCACCTGATTAACTGCCTATAAAAATGAATAATAATTCAGAGGTTGACCCAGGAACCATACATGCTTATATTAATCGACTCAGACTTTCACTCCCAACCCTCCATTTCGCGGATGACATTTCTTCGTGGGACACCCTGTACATATATTTTTCTGATAATGAAGTATATTAGAAAATTATATAATATTCTGTTAATTGCTGATATTCTTTGATATTTTTTATGAATTCAATAGAAGTCAATAGATACTTAAAAACTGTCAGTATCTGTTTAACTGTACCTGTGCGAAAGGAACTCCCATGTAATTCTGAGCTGCTGATAAATCATCTGCCATTTACACCGATTCGCATTCTTATCCAAAATCACATTTTCAAGATTCGTTTCGAAGAGCTTTAAATAAAAATCTTGAACACGTTTTCGTAATATTGGTAACTCGAATTTGCCATTTTTGTTTTGTCGTTTTCCAATTTGGAAAATGAGGGAAAAATTATTTTTGTAGCATCCCAACGATACGAGAAAACTTAAATTTCATCATATTTATACCTTCACTTTAGGTCCCTCATTATTTTTTATTGGCGGATAAAAAATCGATATCCCCTCTGGATCGGATTAAAAAATATGAGCAGCCCGGGAATGGGGTTGGTCAGTGGGTGCCTGTTGCTTTATTGGGCGCGTACTAATCGAACAGTCCTCGTAAACACGTTCGTATCGAAATAAACGATTAAAATAGTTCCATTGCAGCTACGCGTGACTAGAATACCATCCATGGGCATTGATGTTCCGAATAGCTATAAATACAGAAGTCGAAAAATAAAAAAAGTTTTACGATCATCCGCGCCTGTGCGATTGTTTTATGATCGGTATAAACGCACTTGACAATCGAGTATGTCACCTGAGGCTGTTAATGCAATAATGTCCCATTCGATACTAGACAGAATCAAAAGTGGTTCGATGGTCCTGAAAAATTGTTGCAGAAAAATGTCAACTTAATGGTGCGGTGTGACGTAGGCCCGATATGTAAAAACCATCGAAAAGTCAAATATTGGCGAAGATATTATTGCGAATTTATAATAAATTTCTATGCTTAGTTTATTGAAGATAAATTATTTTTATTAAAAATAAATTCATCGACCTTTGTTCTTCTAGTAACTTTTTGTTCGTTCGTCGAGCGTTGTCGGATAATCGATCAATTTTTTGTTACACGCTTGACGCAGTGATATTGTTATACCGAAATCCCGAGCTGTACAGCAGAGAAGAATGCGATCCGAGTCCACGGATGGGGACGATGACGACGCGTTTTTCGATTCCGAGGACGATGACGAGGACCAGGATGAATCCAAGTAAGTAATTCTTGGTTTCCATACTTCGTATTATTTTTTTTTTTTCATTTTCAATTATATTTTTTACGCCCTTAAGAACTTTTAAAATCTCACCCTTCGAATTTTTATTCCACGCTAGTCGATTTGAATATTTACGGTTCCTTGGAGGATGGCATTTATTCAAAGGCACAATGGAACTGTCAAAAACTGTCGCAGGGGGGAGGGGGGGGATAAATCGTTCATCTAATCACCCTTATAATTAAAATTATTGTACAAACCGATAAAAATAATCTGCCCGGTTAAAGCGTGTACGTACACGTTGTTATCTCGAAACGTTTAGAGGTTAGATTTGAACATGTGTAGATAGCAGAAACCTTTCACGAAGATGCTTTGTAAAAAAAACGTGAGTTGGGCTTCGAGCGAGGTCCACAGACGAACCTTTGTTGGCCGAAAAACAGGTCGAAAAAAGACTCACTTTGGAGACAGAAACGTTAGGGCCACGATTGAAACGGCAATTTTTCCGACGAATTTTTTTTTTCTGTACATTGTCCCATAAATCATTCCTGATCTAGGCACACCGATAGGCCAATCGAGCGGAGCGTAAAACACGTGTGAGGCACTTTGATTACGAAATAGAATTAGTGGAAAGTATGCTTCGGAGATATCGGGCGATTATCGGTAACAGAAGCGACTGAACCAATTAATAATAGTAAAGCGTCATGGTTCATATCATGTAGTACGTATGTATTTTTTTTCCAATGCCCTATCGTAATGAGTCTTTCAGTTACGCCGTTCACGCTCTTGTCGAACAGATTGCGCATCGGATCTTCGTTAGGACCATGCAAGTTTTCCTGCAGTCTATAGATTTTTTTACGAGGATGGAGTATCGGATAGTCCATTCTGTGCAATACGTATATAATACGAGAAGGAGGAATATATGAAAGGAAATGAGGCCCATATCTGTCCTCAAGCACCCTCAGGCTAGTCCCTTTTCTGCTTTTTTGTTCTCTCTTCCTTTCTCTCTCTCTCTCTCTCTCTCTTGCATATATCCCATAGACTATACATACGTTCTCCAGCCCTTCATGACCCATGCACCTCAGAATCATATATTTTTCTTACGTGTTCCTCTTCGTCGGTGAAGTGGATGAAAAAAAAAGGTTCCCCCTCCAGTTTTACATTTGTCACACGAAAGTACACCTTCGGAAGTTAAAAAAAAAGCTCGACTCGTGAACGAAGGACCAGTGGGAGAAATCGTATCTTGCAAAAGAGAGAAAGCAAGAGAGAGCGAGAGAGCTGAAAATATCGTGAAAAAGGTGAAGATGAAGAAAAAAACGAAGTGAAAGAGACAGAGGAAATCTCTCGCCCGGAAGCGCAACGTTCTCCGTGTTCTGTGTTGGTGACCTAAAATTCTTGCAAGGTCCCCCGGGGGCTAACGTGTTTTACCGGGCTACCGGTTTTTCTGTTTGCCTCAGTACAAAAAACTTTACGTGGTCTTCCTCCGAAGACACGATAAAAAAAAAGAAAAAAAAAAACGAATTTTGCCACGCGGAGACGAGAAAATTCCAGCGTCTTTTCTCTGAGAGAATAAAATGCGCTGCTGGTATACCTCATAGTGAAAATCTTTGCAGCAGTTGTATCAGAGAATCTCACTTTTTTACGGATGTTTCGTTTATATCAATGCAGTTGTCATAGCCGAGTTGACGGAATAACGCTATAGTGGATTTTTCATCGCTTTGGATTAGAAGAGCTTTAGTTTTTTTCATTAAGGAATCGTCTCATTGTGACCCTTCGAAAAATTATTGATTTTCACGATTTTTTTTTAACATTGTAATAAACTAATCGGTCTGATTTTCTCTTTATAAATAAATACATTCATGCCGAATGCATAATGATTTTTTTACGTTCATTTATTTAGAACATAATAATTTAATAAATTGTTGAAATGACACGTTAAAAAAAAAGGTCCTGTACGACGTCCACGATTGCGGCCGCAATTTTCATGCGATTATTAGATCTGAACTCGATGGAAGCTTTCAGGAGGTAGCGTATATGAACTTCATATATATCGCTACCTTCGTGGCGGTTTCGGTTCGTTTGTTTGTGAATTATACAAATTGTTTGTGAATTTCCATGATCGTATAGTTCGGCCTGGTGCACCGAGGGCTCGTACCGCGCAAAGTTACCGGCGGTTTCTCGGGTTTAGAAAACTGCGCGTACGTATGACCGCAACCCAGCAACCTCGTTAATTTCATGTGAAATAAATTTCAAAAAATGAATAAAAACAAAAGTTGCAAGTTCACCCTTCGTCTGAGCGTTAATGACGCTTCCGGTGCGACGTAGGGTCCGCGTACCGCTGCACACCGCGATTCCTTGACGCGACGCGTCTCGACCAAATTAAGGGGCCCGTGACTTACGCACAACCTCGACCTTCCTAGAATGCGCGGTTGACGGTGGCATGAACATTTGTTCCCTAGAATGTTGGATGAACATATTTTTGAACATTATAAAATAATATATTTGTTAAGCAAACGTTTGGAATAACGTTTGATTTTCGGTGGCGTAATTGTCCATTTTCAGTAAATAATCCATTTTGAAAAATACTATTTATTAAAAAACAAAAATACTGTTCTTGTGCTGGGGAAAAAAAATGGGTTTTCCATAAAGTCGTACTATTGGGATTTCCAAAGAGGGATTTTACATACAATGAGCACACAGCCTCGATAAGTTTCAATAATTTCATCGAAAAGAATGAGTAAACAATTGTGTAATTATTCGAACGGAGTCCTGCTGTTGTTGCATGGTGTAAATTTGGGTAATTGTGATAATCTGTAATCAAAAAACTGCATAAAGTCCATCGCAACGAAAGGGTACGTCATTTTTTGAAAATGTTCGCAATACTGATATTTAATGACCTCGTTGCTAATTAGTATCCCGCTTTTCTCGGGTTTGTTCGGGTTTGTTGTTTATATAATTTTTTAATAGATTAACAATAATTCGTAATTACTTTCGTTGATGAACCAATCGCCAATTAAAATAAAGCCTCGAGGTTAGAAGTCTGTAATAAAAATCACAGATTCATCACGAAACTAATAACTAATTGAAATTATTGATAACTAATAAACTAAAATACTAATGAACTAATTATTATTAAAATTCAAACTTAGTATTTAGTTTTCAACAATTAGCACAATTTTAATAAATCATTAGCTTTGTGAAAATAAAAATAATCCAGTTTTTCGCTACGTTGAAGTTTTTGCAGTTTTCATTAATCAACAATTATTTAAATTAGTAATAAGTTTAGTATAAATGTTTGAAAAAAAAATTGCCTACTACGTATCGATAAAAAATTGCAAATTACAAGGATAATTCTTTAATCGCGATTGTACAATTTTAAGCCACGGCTGAGCCCTGAAGAAACGTTGAGGCATCCAATCGCGACGTTTCGTACAAACGTAAATAAGTCATTGTACAAAAATGATGAATTGCCTCGTAGGATTGTGCGGGTGGCTGGGGCACTCGTGAATAAATCTCCCTCGAGACCACGCGAGCTCAAACGAGGCTTGAAAACCGCGAAAGCTCGTTCCACCCTCGTCAGACATTATCCCCACATCGTCCATACGTACACAAGCTGGCGTATACGTGTGTTGACGGTTGGTAGTGGTGCAAGTGCGCGGCGGGTCAGACCTCCGCGAGCGCGATGTGCGAGAGTATACACGTTTCACGTCACAATGGAAAATGCCTCTGCTACTCTCGGCTGTCTTAACGAGCTTCGGGTATTTAAATGCCCGCTCCCGCAGCTCTTCCCTCCGTCCTCCAAAACCACCAACTCGTTCGTTCATTGTTCATAACGTCGCTGCGGAGACTGGCAAAATGTAGTCAAAGCGTACAACCGTGAGGCTCGAATAATTGCACTAATTGCCTCGAACAACAACTTCGTTAAATCGTCGCGGATAATTCGTTACGAAATTCTCAAAAAATCTTCAACAAACAGGGCATCCTATTCAGAGTAGGGAATTAAGACAATTGGAAGAAAGTTGATACTTATTGAAAAAACGGCGAAAAAAGTTATAGGAGCAATCTTTATAAAGAACTCGAAAAATTTAAATGCCAAATACTTTGGGTTGATCGAGAAGAGTTGCTTCTGTTCGATAATATCCTAATTTGCAAAAAGCATGCATTAAGTATTTTCAAAGTGTTTTTAATCATTCGTGATTTAATTAGTGATTTATTATTCATTGTTCATTTATTATTATTTTTGCAATTTGGATGAACACTTTTTTTTTATTGCTGTGAAGTAAACTGAGCAGGTAGAATACTGTAACGAAATCAATATAATTGATTCGAACAAATGAAATCGAATATTATATCGTCGATGGCATTTTTTTTTAGGTTAGATTTTGTATCATTTTAGGTCGTATCTTTTTATTGTTTTTTTTGTATGGACTTCAAGTTCGAGACAGGGATGATCCATACGCGGATATTCGTACACGGTCGTCCTCTATTTAAGCACAGTGCTACTAATGTGCAATGCGTGTACGGTCTGGCGTATCTCGCGTCAGAACGTGCATCCATAATTCATACATAATTGGAGCTCAGCCTGTGAATTCGTCACCTCGCATGAATTAATACGTGCGAAGAAATATTTATTTCTAAAGTCTGACAGAAACGCGTATCGAAGTGTAACACGCCGTTCGGATTTCAATACAAAAAGTCATCGTCGACAGTGCAAACTTATTTTTAGGATTTCATGTAGGTCGTCACGGATCGTCGGTCGAACCAACGATCCTGGTACGTTCATATTATACGAACATATTTTATTTATAATTTGCATGTGCGGGCAATTTGTAAACGATTTCGTATCGTTGAAATGCGAAACGTCGAATTCTTTTTTCATCTGATTAAAACAGTGCTACGTGTGAACGTTATTTATTCAAAAATAAAGCTATTTATGACAAGGTAGAATTGATTAAAGTACAGGCGACTTATTTGCGAGAATTTATAACGAAATCCATATATATCCAGCAATTTGAAAAGTGTATGCTAAAGCCTTAATCAAATTTGATGAGGCGCTAGAAAACCTACTCTTCTGAGATACTATCTCTCCATTTATAGCATTGTTTGCCATAAAATGCAATCACCCGTTTCATACCTCTGATACAAGTCGTTTCGTAAGAAATCGCCATTTGCCATACGCTATGCCACATCATTGAGAGAAATAAACTATGAAACCATAACTTTTTTTAAAAGTTCTTTATCACATTTGCTGAATATTCGTTTCTCCGTTGTTTCCGGGCAAAGGAATAATCCTTTACTGAAGAAAGTAAATATCGAATAAGCACATAACTACCAATGATAAAACTGCTTTCATCACTACCAAAGTCGTGATTCGTTTGTGAGCAATTACGAACGCTGAGACGAATTATAACTCATCGTTTTCTGGGTGAAATCCGATTGTCGGTTGAAAGTAAGCAATGTTTAAATGCAAATAGAAACAACCACCTTTTCGTTCCTCGATAATGGACGGTTTGATATGCAACCGTCTATAAAATGTCGGTTATATAATATGAACGTTTTCATTCGCAACCATAGCATCGATGCTTCCATTGCAATCGATGTACAAAAGCACATTCGTCACGAAAGAATTAGGATTTTGAAAATTCAAAAGTTCCTTCGAGTTAGCCAGATTTCCTGATGTTTATCATTGTACAGGTACAAGCTCGAAATGAGCTTTAACTCGCGTATGTTGAAAATGTCCTTCAGGGCACAAACACAGCACGAAATCTCTCACGACGTTGGTCTCATCGATCCCGGCCTGTCTGACAGTACCTTCATTCTGTGCACGCAAAGGGCGAGTCCAACCGGTTGACGTCACTACATTATGTAACCTGGTAGGGAATACATAGTTTTGGCAATGAGAGAGATGAAACGTTACGTATTGCGTGCATGTCTATGTGGGTGATCGTGTACAAGCCATCGTGTGCCAAGAGGGTGATTAATTGTACGTTTGATGGAAAGGGAAAATACCTAGATTGAAATTAACTGGGTTTTCTTGATGGCCAAATACATAGCTGTTTCTTTCTTACATTTTTCTATCGCGCAATTGGCCATTGGTTTTTCGCTTTCTCTCCTTTCTCCATCTGTAGTTACCGCCAATTCCCGTTTCTTCGTATATTTCTTCATTCCTCGTGCTGCTTACGCTTGCCTATATCTTTTGGCGAAAGACCCCCTCGGCGAAATTGAATTCTTTGCTGCTTCAATTGCATTTCGAGAAAGAGAGAAAGCCGGGTTGCGGGGGGGGGGGGAGAACGAATGCCATTGGGGAAATTAAATTCCGTAGTAATAAGGGGGTTAGCTCACGTCTTCGAAATCCATATAGCTGCAACGACTTTTTACGCAGCTTAGTAAATCGATTACTACAACCGTACCTTAAGATTGAAGCACACCGGAAAGAAGATGAATTTTCGTTCCTAAATCTCCGCTGGCACATACAACATACGAATACTCACACCAACGATCATCTTCCTCATCGTCCTCGTCGAGGAATCTTTTTCTGGGCGAAGCGTCGAGTCAATATTCCCGTGAAAAATGAACGGCCTGGTAACGGTGAACCTTTGATGGAAGAAAAACCATTAGCGAGATGGAACGAAATGTGATCGAAAAATGTAAGATGGAGCTAGGAAAACTACTTTCCTCTACAAGGACCAAGGAATGTTTTGTATATAGATATTATTTATCCAGTTCCATCTTGGCAATTCCCTTAAGGCTTTTCATGTATCACAATTCCCAAATGAACCCTTTCCTATCACATCCACACTCCGATCATCTAACCTAACGTTTCGTTGCATTCACAGGTGGCTTAAATTATTACTGAACGGATATTTGAAAAAAAAAAGTTTGAATTCTCGAATACTTGGAGATCGGTAGTTGTTGAAAATACTATTAATTATGCATTTAGTATATTTATCGAATGCAACTTGGATTTAGTATTGTGATTGATTGTGATTGATTCACGAATTATTCGAGGATTTTTCACGAAACAATTGACCACTTGAATCACCAAATTCTTACAATGTATTATGAAGATTGAGGGTCAAGCGATTTATTGAGGATTGGCTAAGATTTATTATTTTAACGATTGATCAATCATCATTCTTTGGAAAATTCGATATTTATTGATTTTTTTGGTAGTTATTGATAATCATAAAATGAACTGAAAGTCGAACGTGACTTTCATTATTATCGAAAGTGGAAAATTTATATTTATAATTGTTAATTTATTGTTAAGTTAGCTATTTATAATGCTAAACATGTATAGCACTATCTAAACTTGTAAAATCACGATTTTAGTTTAACTTTTTGCCCGTGGTCCATCCATATCTTAAGGGCACTCATTTGTATAGTTTTTTTTTTTATCAATATTCTTTTTGTTCTATTTCAAGTCTAAAGTTATTTGAATATTGTAAATTAATTTTGTCCGGATATGCAAAAAATGTATCAATTATCTCGAAAAATGATATTTAATAATGCTCCCTAAAATATTTAAAAAACAGCTCGACCAAATATCGCCAATTTACACGATATTACCGGATAAATTTTCCACTTCGAAACATACGATATTTTTCTCTCAATTATTTTTTTTCCAAGCCAACAATTTTTGAAAAAAGAAATTTAATCTTTTTTCATAACCCCAGCGTATGATTCAGTTTGTTGCTTTTTTATTGTCACTGGAAAATAACGTTCACAAGAATTCAATTGGAATCGAAGTTTAATAATCCATTTCTAAAATAGTGCCAATTTTTGTATCAAACTTTAAATCTGATCTGTTATTACGAGGGAAATTATTACGACTTATTACGAACGTACCAGCAGTAAAGTAATTAAAAACGAAAAATTGTCGGTTGGATTTATAGCTCGAATTTTCAAAACCACACTTTTTGATGTTGTTGAAATGTGAGAGTCGCTTTTGGCCACTTTTTGATGTTCTTGAAATTCGCGTGTCTCTTTTGGAAAATACGAGGAAAACTCGCGAGCAGGTACGCCTCGAAAACTGTACGACCACGACTTGAAAATTACTCGGGCGTGTTTGCCACAATTTTCGTGAGACTCGACGGGATGCGATTCTGAGAGATTGCGCGAGTTCGGAAAGCCTCACGATGAAAAGTAGGTTATGAGCGAGGTACGCCCCATATATGTTGTGTGCCTGTGTGTATCTCTGAGAAAGTGATTACGGTATTTGACGTCAAGAAGCTCCCTCCTCGTCCGCGTCCTTACGAATGATGTTTGGATTAGTCTAAGTATATTTATTCGAAGGTCATTTGGTCCCTGCCGGGTCGTCCGGTTTACGAAATAAAGAACGAGAAAATAGACGTAAAAATCAGCCTCAAAACGGTGGGACTTATTGTATGTCAACATTACGTTCGTGTATTTGGTTTCGAAATATACAATTTACGATATTTCGGAAAACGGCTTTACAAATGGTGTTCAATAATAAATCGCAACATAAAAATCGTAATTTGACGAAAATTTGGCGACTTTTATAAAAGAGAACACGTATGTAGGGTTTAAGGTAAGATTTTACTTTGGGCTTTTGAAAAAACAATCTATTTCCATTCATTTTTTATGAGCTTATAAATAGAGATATTGATATAGGATTTTTTAGGTTTAATTAATACAGTCTTGAGATATATATTTTTTTTAATTATTATATTATTTCTGTACGTCTTATAAAAACCCTTTGAATGCAACGCCTAGATTGGTAGGTGGGTTTGTGCTAGCGTTGAAATTTTACGATTGGGCTATGTCAAACATAACAATTTTGTATATTTCGGTTCAATATATCACTAGGAACCAGCGGAACTAAAATTTTTAATGTACATTCAAAGATAACAACATTTTTACTTCTTTGCGCCAAACAAATAGTAATAATAAAAATTAGAAAATAATTCTAGTTTAATCGGTTGCTACAGATGGTTAAAATTTCATAACAATCGGTTCTTCAATTTCGAAAATTTGAGCAGCAAACATTGTAAAAAAGTAGCTCAGAGAAAAAAAAGCTCGTTTGAAATTTTCGTGACGGTAGAGTGACAAACAAGATTAACTCATCTTAGATGAACGATGCCCGCGCAATTTTTAGACAATCTTCTTGAATACGAAATTCGAAAAATTAAAAAAAAATCTATTTTTTCAAAGTATAATACTGCTTTAAAAAATAATAGAAAATGCTCTTTACCTCGGAAATGAAAAAAAAAAAGATCGCTGAACATATATCGATACTAGATATCTAAATATTCCTGTTTGGTCGTCACTTTGCGAGCCACTTCGTGCATGGAACGAAACGAAGGAGAAAATTGAATCACGAGACTAGGCAAACCTTCCAATCCCTTTTAATTGAAAGTCCGAGGGTTGAATCCGTCTCCGTTTGCTTATAATTAACGGCGAGAAAATATTCGGGCCCCTCCGGTCGCGGCGAGAAAGCACTCCGCGAATTAAAACTTATCACCTCACGCAAGCTCCAGCGTAATTTTCCCGGCCGCAGGACGTGCGCGAAAGGTGCTTATATACATTCCGTCTATAAAGTCGACCGAATCCTTCGGATTACCATAGCTGGGATACACACGCCCCTCTCAATTTTATCCACCTCTTTATTCCGAGGCTTACGAGTATGCGGAGGACGTCGAGTATACGAAATTATACGTATACGATTCACTTTGTTTACTTGTATATCTATATTTACGAAACGTGTTATAGTCACATGCGTGGGCGTGGATTTAATCAGCAACAAATTTGTTTGGGTTGGGCTGTAACTTTATCGACTGGGCGGAGGATCAGTAAAAATGTGGAATCGAACGAGCTCGGGCTCGAGATAGGAAAATATTGTTTGTTGGAATGATATTTCAGTGTTACCCCTTGATAGATAAAAAATTATTTTTCACTTTACCCTTTGCTCACGGTTTCGCCCGGGTGCCAAAATTTTAACCCTCCTCGGTCATCCCACAATATTACTAAGCGAAACTTTAATTTGTAATTAATTGTGCGACACACACAGAATGTTTATCTGCGTCAACTGTAGTGGAGAACAATAAATTGTGCATACATACACTATTATTAATTCATTCTTCAAGCTAATTTTCATAATAAATCGCTAATTTTTCTTTATTATTGTACTTCATAATATCTATGATATTTCAAGAGTATCACAAAACAAGTTTATGAAAATATATCGAAAATTGCCAGCGTTATGATTTTTTTTTTTAGTTAAAAATGATTTTCTTTACGCATTGCCTCCTTGGCAATTTTTTTTCGCCATTTTGAATATTGAGAACAACATTTTGCCATGATATTCTTATTGGGAAAGGTTCAAACTAATATCCTGAATTTTGAAGCGTCGTTCGAAGTGATACTAGTGACGCGGCAGGAGTGTAAACATGGCTGGGGTCATTCCGAATAGTGCGTTATTACAATTTTTTATTACGTCACACTTTTAAATTTCAAAAATGCAATTTTCGTTATCGAGAAACTGATATTTTATTAAATCTCGAAATACGTATTTGCCTCTTTGTTTTTAGGAGTACTTTTACGAATTTTCGAGTCGAAATATTGACTTGACCTTTAATATTGTTTCTGCGTACAAACGTTGAAGCCCTATTAATACCCCTTTAATTTTACGTCACGTCATCCTCGTTAATTTCAATATTGCCATTTTCGCAATCAAAGGTTATTCCTAATTGAAATTCGATAACAGAGATATTCCATCAGCGAATGAATGATCCCCAGTTCGCATCGACGTGAAACAAAGTTAAAAAAAAAAAGTGTTAGATTTTAAAAAACTCGTGACTCCGCCAATCGAAGCTCCACCGCGGGGATTAAAATGCACTTTATTCGCTATAGCTTTCCATGTCGATCATTTTCACCGATCGATGCTAAAAAGATAAAAATTCTCCACTGTTTAAATCCACCTGTCGGTGGGATCAATCACCTCTAGTTACGACATTAAATTACTTTGTATCTCTCGAGGTCCTCGCGGACCCGAATAACTGCGAAGATTGCAAATACCCCGTTTCTTATATATAGGAAAAACGTCAACGAACGAAACAAACCTCGCAAGCAAAAGTGTTAAACAATTCTATCACTGGTAGTTTTTTTTTTTTTGTTACTGGGTCATAGTTGGCTGTATGACAGTTCGTGATATCAGTGTTAGTCTTGCGGCTTGTACGAGCTTACTTCGCAATAAAAGCACCCACTGGACGCTCGTTTCATTTTTATGTTTTTTATCTATACGTGTGCCTGAGTGCGAGTGAGTGTGTATGTGCGCACTCAAAAAGAATATATATATATATTCATTCCTATACACAATGGAGGGTGAAAGGATGTGCAGCCTCGCTCTTCGCAATTTCCTACTTTTATGTCACGCTCTATACGTACCTGCCGGAGGGCTCTTGTCCGTTATCGCATTAGAGAAACAAGGAAGCATAGACTTCCATCGTGAAACAGATATTGACCCAAAGGATCCGCGTCCTTTTATAAAGTGCCTGGAGCCTGGCTCGCCGCGTCCACGTTGGAAAGGTTGGTCCTCTTGAAATAAAGGGAACAGTGATTGGCCATACCTAAGCTTTCATGATCCAAATACCTTTCGCGTTTTTACCACCCCCGTTACGACGCCATTTTCAGTTTCCGAGAAACCCTTGGAATATCGGAATATTACTTGTATCATCAACCAACGGTGGTGGCTGGACGATCGAAGTACGGCTCGGGTGATCATTGAAGTTAAGCACCATCGGTAGAGGCGAGATATATTTGGATCAGTGACCGCTCAGCCGTTGCTGGCGATCAGTAGCGTAAATTTGAACAGTGAAAAAGCAATCAATACAACAAATTCAAGAAATACTTGTGTTATCAATATTTTGGAAATTAATCATTGTGAAAGGAATTTTCGAAAATTGCGTTGAGTTCTTCGCGTCCTTTTGGGTTTTCCATTGTCGTTTCCATTCTCCCGATTAAACGTTTTCCTCTTCCCCGGTAAGTCTTGCTATCGTTTTTTTTTTTTTTTTTTTTTTTTTTTTTTCGAATGTAGGAGGCCATTTGCCAAGACCGATATTACGAACCATCGGATAGAAGCGACCATACGAGCCATACAGTAGTCGTACGAAAAAAAAACAAGTAGCCGTTGTGCTTTGACGTGATAGCACGGCCCTGGTCACCGCAACATCGCGGAAAAGCTCATTTATCGTTCGTCACAAAAAAGAAAAAAGAAAAACTCCGGCGAAAAAAAAAACAGGTATCACGGTTGCACGTACAGCGCGATAAAAGGAAAAGCCATGAAATCATTTAGAGAGTAATACGATAATGAGAATTGCAAGAGGTACATCGTACGCGTCTTACCATGCGAAAGTATATTCCTCACAAAGCTTGCGAAAAAAACCAAACAACGATATCGCGTTCTTTTTTTTGGAACCTTTTTAATTATACAGCAACACGTAACGTTTTATCTTTTACCTTCGTGTAATTTTTATGGGAAATACAAGAAAGGCCATTCGTAGCGAAGACATTGTTTTACAAATTGCCCGAAGGGCTTCGAAGTACTTTGTTCGGTAACGAAGCTCGCTGGTAAACGTTCGATGTGTACGTATACGTGTACCTCCGTAATGTTACGTTTACGTATTGGTCTGCAACATTAACGAACGTGCACTCTCCTCACGAATAATATTATCGCTACGTTTTATGCTGACCGAGCTTTCGCGATAAAAAAAAAAACCCTTTGAAACGAAAACGTGCTCTGTTAGCTTATCGAACAATTGTGTTAATCCTGGGAGAGAGATTTAAAAAAAAATATATATATATATTAAAAAATTGTTTTTCGAAACCACTTTCGTAATCACATTTCGTGGGTATGGCGAAATCGTATTAAACGGGCTGGAAGAAAAGTTACCGATTAGTAGATTACACGACACATTGGCCTGGGAAACGGAAAACGATTGATCAATGCATAATGGAAAGTACAACTTTTGTCAATTATGTAGGCAATTAATAGATCCGATGCTGGTAGGAATCTCGTATAAAAAACGAACTTCTGTCGACGTCAATTTAACTCCAAATGGCGAAATAAATGGAAGAAAAGTTTTAACCCCTTAACAATGAGATATCTCCTTGTCAATTGACAAATCAATGGACGCTATCGCATTCTCCTCGAAAGCTCCGTAAATCCTGAAACTCGAAAAATAAAATAATCAGTTTCGTCACGAGCACTTTAGTGGAAAACCATACTTTACGCTGTTGTTGTTTTTGCTCCGCACTTGACAAAAAAAAAAATATCAAACTTGTGAAAGCGATTCGAAAGTACGAAGAGGGGGTTTGAGGACGAACAGAGCAACCTTATGTCGAGAAGTCTGCGAGAGTATGTTCAATATCCGAGAGTGCACACTTCCGGGTTTCGGGCTCCAAAGAATGGAGAACTTGAAAACCGGAAGTTTGTCCCTATATGGTAGAAGAGTGATAAGACTATATATGTACGTATAGATAAATAAATAAATAAATATATATATATATATATATACATTTTCGTGGAATCAGGTGATTTTGAAGACATGCAACTTTGAAGACAATCATCATAGTATACATAGTGTATATGGGGCCTTCCATTCCATTTTTTCTGTTATTGTACTATCTCTGAAAGGCACTCGAGAATTTTTTCAATTTTTTTCGGAATGATATAACTTCACAATATTTTTTATAAACGAAAAATTAACGACCAAATTTAAAAATCGGAAAAAAAACCACATAAATCCTGTGTCACATATCAAACACTGTGAGGATTGGAAAAAAAGTGGGCGCGCGTTTCGTTTGGCCTACAACGCGCTTTTTTTTCGAAAAAATTTTGGACAAATCCAAAAGACTTTCGATCAATTTTGAGAAAGTACTGCGATAAAAAAAAGTACATGCTCAAAAAACAAACAAAAAATGTCTAAACCATAGGATTGTTTATTAAAATAATTAAAAATATTAGTTTTTCTGGAAGAGATTAATTTTTTTCGATTTCTTTGTTTTCTTTTGGGTATTTATTTTAAGCGACGTTTTTTTGATCACCCTATATATGCACATATGTACGTAGGTATACGTATAAGTATTCATCCTTTTGGAAAGCGCAAACTACCACACGAGATTAAAGTTTCTCGATTGCTGAGACTCGGTCTGGAAAACAGCTGAGACAAGCACGCTTACAAATGGGGGATCTTGATACCAAAACTCTCGAAACCCAAACAGCCAAGTTCGAAGTTCTTCGCTTTTCAACGTATACCCGCGAGAATGCCGTGCACTGTCATTAAAAACCACTCTCCCGTACAAGTGACACAGTTTATTGCAAATTCGAAGAATCTTCAAGTTGTTTTTATACCAGCGAGCTTTTTTGTTTATCCATAATGGCTGCCAAAATATATACATTTTTTCGAATATCGAAGATAAAACTCGCTCGAGTATCGATCTCGTTAATTCTTATGAAAATTCGAGACGTGACTACTGACGAGTGGTTCAATTCGAAATTTACGATCCAGGGCACAGTTTTGGAAATGACCTATTTTAGAAAACGTACAAAAGCTCTTTCTGAATAGCATGAATTTTAGTCGCTAGCTAGAAAAGCGGGAAAATTGAAGAAAAAGATTAATCGTGTACGGTGAAAAAAATGACGAACGAATTAAAATTAAATAGAATTTAAATTAGCATAGAAATTAGAAAATGATTAAAGAAAAAAATAATATTTGACGCAATCGTAAATTCTGCAAAGGAAATCTTTTTTTTTATCGACAGAAAATAAATTGTATATTCTCTCAATTTGATTTTTTATATACGTTTGTAGAGCAGTTATGTAAAATAGATCAGTCCCCTATTCGCGACGAATGATATCAATAAATTTTATAAAATAATAAATCCAAACTAACAAACTAAATTAGTGTTATAAAATCTATCTAAACTCAAAATAACGTCTTTCATAAAATACATTTTACAAAGCAATATAATATATAATTTGGATAACAAAAAAAAACAATCTTACGACACAATAAAATCTTGAATGAGTATTCGACTACCAACTATAACAAGGAAACTTTTCGAATCGTTCGACTTCCAACGAAGGAATTTTTTTATACGCGAGTGCAGCCAAGAAAATACGAAAATACAAAATTAAAACTATAATTCTGTTATCAGAAAAAAAAAACATTACGAAGAAAAATAAACAAAGAAATAACAAATCGTAGCGAAAGAAAATCTCCTACGTCGTAAGATGGTTAGATGAGAAAAAGGCAGGGTAGTCGATTTAATTTCTAATGCAATCACGTTTACGTAGATGAGAAAGAGGGTATTATGTGGAACGATATTTTTCACTGTCCGCAAAAAATCGATCGTTGGTACGCAATCTCGCAAATACATGAGAAACGAGTACCGTCACGTTTCTACATGAGAATTTCCAGGTCGATGGTATATATCGATATAGATATACAGATCGATGCTCGAACTCGGGTAATTTATCAGAAAAGTTTCTCGTTTTCGCGCAGACATGAATGAAAAAAAAAAAAAAGAAAAAAAAACCGGTCTCGTATTTTTCATGGATTCTCTTATGCCATCGGTCTGAGAAATATCTGGCGCGTCGTTGAAATTTCCGAATCGCGACAGGGCGCGAAACTTTTTGAGCTTTATCCTCCGTTCTTCCCGGACACGAGAAATATATCGCGCTTGCGCGAACTTTTTTTTTTTTTTCCTTTTATAGCCTTCGACTCACCCCAGACGAGCTTTTGCTCCGCTAGCAGTTTGTTACTGCGAAATGCGATTGAAATATACAAACTTTTGGCTCGGTTTGGTACCGCGCGGTAGGGATTACATTTCGCATTCATGGAATTCTCGGGCGATGTATATGCGAATCCTCCGTCAGCTGAGGGAGGACGAAAATGGTTGGTCGATCGACCAACTCTCATCCCCCACCGCGTCCGTTGCCCGGCACATCAAAAGTTAGCGATTCGCACGTGCAAACGCTCTTCTGATTAATTTTCATTAGGAAATCCGTGTTATCGATGTTACTATTGATTTGTTAAACCAATATTGGACTAATTGCTGAAAGCTCTGGTAACGAAGCAGCTATGCGAATATTTCGTAGCATTTTAAATGAGGAGAAAAAGTCGTCTGTAAAAAGTTTAATGATTTTCGACAAATTTCGATCTCAAAAAACGAGGGTTCTCGATGTACATTTTTTTTTTTGTTGAGTGGAATGGAATTCGGGTAAATTTTTCATCCTCACTTTTTGTTTATCCTATTTTTACCTATTATCGTTTAATCGACTTCAGTAATTGAAATGTTAGGAACGATTCAATCGAGAATATTTATACTGATCTATTTTTTAACGCCCAAACCTGGTCCTATTTCTGGGAATTTCCATGGGAATTATCACAGTAAAAACCCTTAAGGGCTTATTTGAGGCTTACCTGATCAGGGAAGCTCAAATAAGTCCTCAAAGGCCTCAATGTTTATGATAGTTGCCCCCTTAATTTTCCGCACAGGTTCTCATGCGTTTGTACATCGATGAAACTCTCGTTTGCTCAACCGGGAAACTCGTATTTTGAGAGATCAACGAATAGTTTTCCTATATTTACTTCTGGAAAGTAAAATGATAATTTATTAACCTTAAATGTTTATATTTTTTAATACTCCTCGAAAGGGATAAATACACAGATAAATACAAAAAGTGTTTCCGTAACTGCACTACCAGCAGCGTTTGGGTGATTACGCAGGCATTAATTAGTTAGAATCTGAGGTGTGGTAATTGAGCTAATTACACACCTCGGTTCCGTGCCTAAGGAAAACGCAAACGGCAAAACGGGCAGTTTAAGGAGGATGAAGGAAGCCAGAGGTAGCTCGGAAGGTGCGACAGAGGTTAGTTAAGCCCAACGTTACACGAATGGATGACGCTGAACACACGGGAATGAGATATTTCTCCGAAATGCTGAAAGGTAGAAAATGCCCAGGCATTCGTCCGTTATTTCTCCAACTCCGTGTTCCCGTTTATTCGTTTACAAATACGGGCGAAAATTATCCCCTCGTAATTCGGTACCGCAGCGCCTGAATTCCGGAAGTATTTCGAGATGACTAGCGGGAATGCAGCGAACCAGTATTTTCCATTTTCGACTGCTTTTTACGTTACCGTTGAACATTCCCTATCTCGGATTTATTATACATGTTTATTTATATCGGGTGTTTCGCAAATAACTTGCGATACCTAATGGAAAGTAGGGGGGAGGGCGGTGCTAAAAAGGATTATTGGAGACTGGAATATCAAATTTAGATTTAACACTTCAAAATTCTCTGAGACATGTATAATTTTGCAAAATTCTTTTCGGTATATTTCTTTGTTGAAATATTGTTTGGGTTTGCTTGGGTTACGTATAATAAGCATGTACCAAAATTGTGTAGGTATATTCAGAAAAAATATTCGTTCATAGCGTTTGACTAAATAAAAGTGACTTCACTGAGCATCACTCAGCAATCAATCAAGGAGCTTCTTGAGTATGTGGAAGTGTAACAAATTTCCAAAAAAAGTAAGAAATTTTGAAAAAAAATTGCAAATTTCGAGAAAAAATTCGAAATTTTGAAAAGGATATCGAAATTCCATACGCAAAATTGGATCACGTCTTATCAGAGAGCAAGCCATATCGCAATCTAGGAGTTTTTCGAGTATTACCCAGTACGTGTAGGACACCCTCTATACACGTATGTGTATTCCAGTGGTGCGTTAGCTCCTCGCATTTTCATGGGGAGCAAGAAACGAGAAAATCGTCGTACTGATAAAAGTGCACGATAACGGGGACAGGATGATCCGTGCGGAAGAGGACTGAACGGCAAAAACCCTTAATGGACCCATCGCCGAGGAAGAGCGGTGCGCGGTTTCCTTCCTCTCTGGTCTTCCAGTCTCTCTCTCTCTCTCTCTCTCTCTCTCTCTCTCTTTCTCTCTCTCTCTCCATTTCTATATCTATAGTTTGAGCTTGCTCCATAGTACGGTCCATACGAACCAGAATTTCATACGCTATATATTCTGACCACCGAGCACGACGTGAAATGCCCGAGTTTCCGGGCTCCCTACGAGGAGGATGAATAAGGATATTCTCGAAAACCGTGCACAAAATGTACGCGTGTGCTGTGTACCGATCGTTCACTATACCACGTTGCTTTCCTATACGTATTTATTCCATGCCAGAAATTGCATCGTGGAATGACTAACGAGGACTAAAAAAGCTTACCGAAAATATCTTCGATTCGATTTACCTACATTTATGAAACATCTCGAATGTGTTTACCAGAGATACGAATACGTTATTTTTTACTCGTAATACAAATACACATCGGAAATCACAAGTATCAATTCGTGCGTTTCGTAAAACACTTTTCGGTACTTTATCAACAATTTTTACTCGTTCCGATTTTATTTTCATTTTATTTTTCACATGTTTCACGTTTTTCGTGATTGTTTGATTTAATGTACCGAGTGTTTCGTTTTCGTTCCAATTGTTTGGTTTTATGTTCGAACTTTTATTTTTTCTGATTTATTATTTTTCTTCAGGTCCCAATTAATTCATTTCCTGTCTCGAGTCTTTCATTTTCTCTTCAATTGTTCAATTTTATGTCCAAAGTGTTTCATCTTCCTCCTTATTTTTTATTTTGTATTCCAAGTGTTTTATTTTTTATTTACTTGCTTCCTTTTCGTCCCAATTGTTGTATACTTTCATCCAGCAGTATCATTACGTACCCGATTATTTCATTTTTGCTCCAATTGATGAATTTCTATCTTTTTGTCCTGATTGCTAGGTTTCGGTTGTTACCTTTTTTTTCCTGGCTGTTGAATACCAAATGTATTACGTTTTGACCTAATTGTTTCAATTTTATTCAAATCGTTCCATTTTTCGTTATAACTGTTTCAATTTCGTCTCAACTGCTCCATATACAACAGTCCCCCTTTGTCCTAAATCGTTTCAGTTTTAAAAAAATAGATAACAATCGGCAAATCCGATTTCGTTATTTTTCGGGATTATTAAATTTTTGAAATTTTTTTTTCAACAGTACTCGACGTATTGTCGCAGTAATCCAAAAAATACGTGTAAAGAATTATTTTGACGAATCGAAAAAAAAAAATTGTCTAATGTTGTTCGCGTGTGTTGGGTATTTCAAAGCACATTTTCTCCATCACCTTTCACTCGTGTAACGAGTCGGGCTTGCTGTCGAAATGGATACTAGCTTTTGCGCTCTTTTGTTAGTGACGACGAAAATTGACTCTCGAGTCTTCTGCGCGTACTCGCTGACGAGCCCATTATCCGTACCAAATGCTCCTCATTACACACATGAATATATAGATTCATTTGCATAACACGAATGCGGGGTGCATTTCATAATCCGGTGTAGAACTTTCGACTATGAAAAACGTTGCGGCCAGTCACTTTTTTGAGAATATTTGAAAAGCTTTCAATGACAAGTATCTCGAAAATATGTAGTCCAGCATCTAGAATAAAGGATTCTCAGTTACCATATTTTTTTACAATTCCGTACAATTTAGTATTAGAAAGATAATTCTTCTAAATTATTACATTTCTTAATTATTGTTACAAGTCAAAATCAGTTTTTGTGAACGTACTTCGAGTTTTCAATAAAAATTTTCAAATTTTCAATTTTCGATTTCCTTAATGAACAAAATTGGAATAAAGTTCATTAAATTTTTTATGCATTACAAAGTAACTCACGATGTAATGCAGATGTCCTCATTTTCTTGAGTTCTGCAACTTTTTGTATTCTAGAAAAATAATTGGCTTCACATGTATTAGTTAATTATTACTGAATTAATTAATTAATTATTATTCATCTGTACTTCCATTTGATTATATCGTTTATAATGAAACGTAACTACGTTTTTTTATAACTCAGCAACTTTTGGTATGTTAATAAAAATAATTGATCTCGAATTTATTATCTATAAAAACATTACTTTTATTCTATTACGATCCAATTTACAATGTAATTAAAACATCGTATTTTTCAAAATCACATTTTTTTTGTTCAATAATAAACTTATTTTCGGGTTCTTTTTTGGACCGGCATTTGTTCTTTTTACGATTTCTGTCGTTTTGCAAATTTTCATGGCGTAGCGATGAGACGCTACATAATTTTTGCCAAATTTCGAAAGAGATTCGAGCATGCGCGTGGGAGCTGCAATACGTGTATTTTCGTAAGCGAGTACGATGAGATTGCGAATTGGCAGCCTTTTCTGTACGAGCGCGCGCTCCAGTGGCTACTTCCGGTTCACACTCGAACAGGAAGATGCAAACTTTGCCACCGAATTCCGCGTCTTATGCTAATATTCCCATAAATATTCAAGTGGTACAGATATTGAATGAAATCCCATCGGTTTCTCCCACAGACCAACTTCTACCTTCCACGCCCTTGACTTACCCTTCGGCGCGGTACGTGTGTCGCGTAAAATCGACGACTTCCGATGCCAAATAAGATCGTTTCACTCACGAGTTTTATGATTTTTCGAGATTTACTGTATATTCTCAAAAATGGAAAATTCAGTCGGTTCATAAATTGTTTATGCAATTTCGAATAATGTATGGTTTTATGGTAGCGCTCTCGGATAAAAATGTTGACAATTTCTCGAATATTCCTAAATATAATTCAATAAATAAAGAATTATTTCTATTTTATTTTTAAGATTGATTTTGTGTGAAATATCAAATTGAAATTTATGCAAAATATGCAAATTTTAAAGATTGACGATATGATTGACGAATACAAATCTAAAAACTTCAGAAATATTTTGGACATGTAGATAAAATAAATTAACGAAATTTCCGAACAGTTCGAATTGACAAAAATAGTCGTCTTCATAAATATACAAATACCATAAAAATCAGTACTGTTGTTTTTTTCATTTTTCGACTGAAAGAATTAAATTATAAAAATAATTCCATTTAATAAATTGAAGAAGATTCAACGTTTTTTTTTTCAGGTTTAATAAATAGAAGAAATTTGTCGAAGTCAAGTTATTACATTCTACAAATCGTTTGGTTTCACAATGTTGAGGAAATGTTTAAATTTATAAAAATTCGATATTGTTCATCGAACTTTATCAATTAAAAGTAATAAGTCAAATGGAGTAAAGTTATGAAAATTGAGAAACTTCAGGTGCAATTTTTGTAATACTGAGATTATTGATTAATTGTTCGAAGGATTTCGAAAGATGAACGCATTTATTTTAGCATTAAAGAAACAGAAAGATACTTAGAAGTACATTCTTTAATATCCTTTTAAAAAAATAAGTACCCGTTTCTTTTACAAAAAAGTCAAAAAGATTTATATTTTTTCTAATAAAGCCACATCAATGTTTCCATTCCCAAAAATTCAAATAATTCTATTCATTCATTTTCAAAAGAATTAAAGTCGTTGCTCGTGGACTCAAGAGGATCCTCGAAGCATTTTTTGAAATTTCTTTTTAAATTCTAACGAAAAAGAGTAGAAACAAATAAAACGATGGAAAAACAGGTCTAGAGAGATTATAAGTATATGTAACTTTGAGGGCAGGAATAATGTATGAATAACTAATACAGATGACCCGATAATGGCTTCAAAACCCCTTTTCTCTGGTATTGAGCAAAAAAGGGATGGAATAGGAACAAGAGAGGAATGGAGTGAGGGAATAACAATGAGTCAACCCTCGACTTGTATACGCACTCAGGAGTTCTCCTTGCGCCCTGCCTCCTCAACTACACCCTTCACGACCTCTTTTCTCACTTCCCACTGAAAGTACATGCAGCGCATTGCAAATTGGGCAATGATAAAAGAAACTTGAATTTCATTTGGCTTTTTTCCACTTGGTGCCGTTCAGTCGTGAATTCGATCTCTCTATTCCTCTTCTTTCATCGATCGCTCTCGGTTTTCTTTTCCTTCTTTCACTGCCTCCTTCCCTCCTTCTTTTTTTGCCTCTTCAATTTTTTTCCGATTCACTATGCTTGGTCCCAATTACTTTTCATCCTCTCTCCTCCTCTTCCTCCACCTTCTCCCCTGGTTGACTTTTTTTTCGATCTCTCCCAAAGCACACATCGTATGTGACCTGGAAAAAGGAAACCGGCAGTCACATCGTGTTCTATTTACCGATGACATAGTTATACTTGTAGTACTTATCAGTTTTTTTTTTAGCCCTTTCGTTGGTGCTATTCCATTTTCTTTAAACGCTCTCTCGCAACTCTCTGCATCTCCGGGCGAAATCTTGAATGTCCGTCCTTTTGGAATCACGGGAATCACGCTTTGTCTTGTCTCCACGAATGAATATCCGCGCTTCATGATCGGTTGGGTGATTACCCTAGTGATCTATTTCCTAGTGATCTATGATTTGGACAAAAAAAACGGAGAAACGTTTCTGATTATCTGCTCGTGACAGTGCGGAAATCACGATGATCGGTTTTATCATTGGGCTAAATGTTTCCCAAATTTTTTTTTTTTCGCTTGTTATATATTTTGTCCGCGATCTGGTTCTTGATGAAGCCTGGTACACAATCTGGACAACTTTTGTTAGGGTGGATTTCAAATGGAACTGCCTAATTTTCCTTTTTTATGGATTCGATTTCGGTTTGGAGGTTTGCTTTTTTTGTAAACCGAAATCCATTTTTCGGGCTATAAGGATTAGTTTTTTTTATGGACTTGATGTTCGCATCGTTCCAATCCAATTGTGTTTTTTCCTCATTTTTTTATTCCCTTAGTTTCCGTTTTTTTGCGAAGTATTTTTTTCAGATTTAAATGATAAACTACCACAATAAAGATTATAATAATTATTGAGGTACCTTGCTTACGATATTTGAAAAAAGAAATAGAGAAATCGAATAATAATCATTTTCGTTGCGTCGCAACGTTGCAAACTTCAATCTCATGTTTTTTTAAATGTTATTATATTTATTTCAATTTCTGTTTCTTTTCCTGAGTATTTGGGAAAATGCCTCAATTTACTTTCATAATTGAATCGTACTCGCTCTGTTTTCTCATTTTTAAAATCAAATTCGTAAGGCAAAAAAAGACTGACAAATTGTAAAACCAATAAACAAAATCACAAAAATAATAAGCCGCGTAAAAAAAAAAAGAAAAATAATGTAGACGCAATAACAAAAATTCGAAATAATGTAAAGCCAATAAATAAAAATCAGTAATAACGTAGAAACAATAAAAAAAATCAAGAATGATATAGAGACAATAAATAAAAAATTACGCCTATATCCAGAGGCAATAAAAAACCGACAAATGCAGTCAATGTGAAAAATTACGTTATCTGCAATGGTAATGTAAAAAATTACTATGAATTTCGCAGACCTGAAAAACATTTTGACTTTTTGTGTCTGTCAAATTGCAGATGCGTGGAGTGTCCGGTCGTGAAGCCAGCTTTCCTCTGTGGGAATGACAACCGCACCTATAGCTCGCCTTGTCGCCTCGAGTACCACAATTGCATACACCACACGTCTATACGCATTGCGTGCAAAGGTTTCTGTCCCTGCAAAGGTAATTCAGACCGTTGTATATGAGCTTCCCACTTAATTCGACACTTCTATTTCCAATGTAAATAAATCCACGTTGTAAAATGGTTTCTCTTTATTTAGGAAGATGTGTATATATATATCGATATTATATAAAAATATACATATATATTTGACACAAATAATTGTACTAAAATTTGTAAATTAAACAGAAGCTGTGATTTAAAAACAATAATGGTTACCAGCAGTTACGAATTCGAGAGTTTTCAATTAATGATATCCGGCGAATTATTGAATTCAATAAAATCAGCAAATTAACAAAATATTCGAAGTTTGTTCAAATAAAATAAAGATTTGAAACATACATATTTAGCAACTTTAGGGAAATATCTGTACATGCAAATTTATCAAATTAAGAAAATGTTTTCAAACATGCAAGTTTTGCAAAACAAACAACATTTTCGAATCATTTAAAAATCTTGGAGTTACGAAAAATGAATGAATAAATAAGTTAATTTCATGAGTTTATGGCATTGCGTATTTCTTTTGATATTAACACGAAATTAAATATTTTTTCTTTATTATCTTTATTGATAATCAAATAAAATTTTTATTCGTTACTTTTAGTAATGAACGAAAGGCTAAAATTTAATAAGATGCAGTTATTCAATATAAGAAAAATCGTATCATGAAAAGCTTATAATAAATTGTTAAAGCACAATAAGTATTGTTTACAACAAGAAATAAATGACAATTGTGTTAATAATAAAAATATATTCAATGAAGCAATAAATAATCATATCTTAATAACTAATGATAATTAAATAAATATCGAAAATATAAATTTCATATATCCATACGTAATGTCATACCGCTATATTTGAGCGTACTATTTTCGTTCCGATATTTTCGTTACTCGAGATTTTAGTTATCCAACTTTATCTCTGACACGATTATGAATTTCTTTTTCGAACGAAATTGCTAATTAGCATTTTCCTTGGTTATTGGAGGGACGGATTAAAGTTGCAGGTACGACTTCCGCTCCCATACTGATATCCGATGTTGTATTAGTGTACAAATACCGCGTGACGATAATCGTTTGAATTAGAGCTCACGGGGTTATGAAATGATGAAACTGCGGAGATTGCTAGGCCCGTACACGTATACACATTGGAGAGCTATCGGCCGAGGGGATTACGCACGTATATACGGTCTCTGTAAACACGTATTAGCTAATCTATATGCATATGAGCTATCCGAATTTGTGTTGGGGGTTGAGTACGTTGATGGTCCGCATACGCGCTGCTTATTAAAAGCCTTTGAACAAACAGCGAGTAATAGTCGAGAATAAAGATTGGCATTGCTCGCCGTTAGAATTTCTTCGATAATTAGGCGAATGCATTCGCGAACGCGCATCCAGAGGCCGATAAATAATCCTAAAGTCTTCATACCTGGAATGCAATCGAAATTGATATTTCAAGATGTTTGTATTTTTCGCTATTTTATTTCTCTTCGATGTTTTCATTTCTTTCGAGGGTTTTTTTTATATCTACCACGTAAAAGTGGAAAAAAAAGATTCTTAGTAAGAAAATAAAAAAAAAATTTACCACAATTTGTTATGTTATTTTCGTTTGTATTTCGTTAAGTTTTTGCGGGTTTGTTTATGTTTGTATTTACTTGGGTTTGGATTTGTATTTCCATGAGTTTATGTGGGTTTGTTTGGGTTGGTTTGGCGTTTTGATTTCCTTGAGTTTTATGTAGGTGCGTTTGGGTTTGTATTTCATTGGATTTGCGTGGATTTGGGTTTGCATTTTTTTTTGGATTTCTGTGAATTTAGGTTTGTATTTTCTTAGATTTGTGTGAAATTGGGTTTGTATTTCCTTGGGATTGTTTGGGTTTGTATTTTCTTAGATTTTTTCAGATTTGTTTGGATTTTGATCTAATTTACTTTGGCTTCTCATTTTTCTGGATTTGTTTGGGTTTGTATTTCCCTAGATTTGTATAGATTTGTTTGGGTTTTGTTCTATTTTACTTTAAGTTCGTTTGGGTTTGTATTTTTTTTTTGTTTTGTTCAGATATTACTAACCTCGCAGAAATAAACTTTAACGGCATATCTATCGCTACTCTTCCAGATTCCGATAAACGTTGCAAACCCTCCAGGTGTTACGAATGATAGTGTCAGGTGTAAAAATGAAGAAAAATGCACAAAGTTATTAATTGTCCAGCTTTTAATGCAGGGGAAAGCAAAGTCACCTTTATCACGACATCGTTGCGCGAAAATTACGTTAAATTTGTCTTCGTCACGTATGTGATTCGCGTTAAAATTCATTCGTTCGCGTTTGATCGTGCACCCGACTATGACAACCGAAATTTGATTATCGCTCGGAACGTATTCGCGAAGTTTCGAGGTAACGCGTGTTTCCCCCGTTTCGATATTGGACCGAATATGATCTTTTCTATTGGCTCCGCATAAATGTCACTAGAAACGAGCTTTCGATGCATCGCTCGATTTTTACGTTTTGCTTTTTTTTTTTTTATTTATATACGTCCAATTTTATTTCGCGCGACACGACCGAGCGAGGTCGAGGAAACCGCCGCGTCATGCCCGGGGAAACAAAAATTGGTTAATTGAATTTTATTACGGGGATGTAACGTCTGGACCAACGAGAAAATATTCGCGGTAGTTTTCGCGGTTCTTTTACGACTCCCCCAGGACGTCCGAGTATAATAGACTCGGGTGAACCGCACCCCCAGGTATTCCTCTTTACCATTTTTACCACCTTTGATTATCAACGAATTACACGTTCGTTTGTTAGTTGGCTTAATTAATGTCGCTGCTTGATGATTTTAGCTCCCAAGTAGCTCTGAATGTAATGAAAATCAATTGGAGAAATATAATTGTTGAAATATACTTTATAATATTTTTATATATTATTATTATTATTATTATTACATTTTATAATAATTATATTTCACAAATTATTTTTCACCCCATGTAATTGTTAAAACATAAACTTGACACTCGAAATAAAATTTTCCAAGTGCTAACAATAATACACAATTCGTAAACAATTTATTAATTTAATTCATGAAAAATGTACACTTGATAAACAAATTTCGACAAAACACGATTTAAAAAAAAGCGTTGTCATATTTTTATCGACTCCTTTTTTGTCGCTGTTTCCACAATCCCAATAAAATAAAATTGTTGTCTCAAACTAGAACGCGAAACGATTTCTTCTTTTTAATTTTCAAAACCCTATAATCGTGGTTTTAAGTAGGTAAAAATATTAAAAAGTAATTAAGCGATGTTTTTTAAGCAGCAGGAGTTTAAATGTGACGAAAATTCCCGCCAATAAAGACTTTTTTAAAATTAAATTAAATATAACGTTCAAACTTTCAACTCATTTATATTTAACCTATTAATATGTATGGCTTGAATTTTGATGACATAAAAACAAAATTGAGCAAGGAATTATTACATTCGTAATTCATGGCTCAATTATTGATTTTTTTTACTATTTCAAAAATTTTAATATTTAAAATTTATATTTAAAAAATTATAAAAGAAGGGTTCGAAGAAAGACCGATTTTTATTGAAACTAAGAAGCTCTAATATTTTTATAATTTTGCGATAGATAGGAAATCAGAGATCTCGAAATGTATGGAAATTGTATTTTTTTTTTTTGACAATTATATGAGATATTGGAATTCCCAAAATACAAGAAAAAAATCAATGAATTTAATTTCCAGTTGTTGTCGTTCACTCGAAGAAAGCACAGATGCAGAAGCAAAAATCGCTCCTCGGCAAGATCGGCCGCAATCGTGACATCACACTGACACCCCGTGACTTTAACTACGACAATCATCACTATCAGTATCTCAAGTACAGCAAACGCGCCAAGGTCAGTATATTTGTAAATTCGATTGATTTGAAGATCGTTATCCTGAAATGAATATATACCCTTAAGGGGTATCAAAACCCATAGGCAGACAGAAAAAATGTAAAATGTTTTTCGAAAGTATTCATAGAAATGTGAGAAAAATGTACGACCAGAGCTCAAAATTTTATCGACCGTCAAGAAAATTCAGTTCAACGATTTACTCACTGGAAAAATGTCAAAAAAATATTCTAGAAACGTTTTTTGCATTTTCCCAGCCTAATTTTGTACTTTCGGCAAAAACTCGGGCATATTCGTAAACATAAAAAAATTTACGATCAAATAGACCCTTTTAAGAGTTTAAAAACGGGAAAACAAATTTTCGACTCTCCCTGGCCACTTGTCCGGAATCTTGAAAATCACGAAATTTCAAAAGGTCGTAGAGGGAGCTCCTTATATGCGACGGAGATTTATAAGGGGAGTTTGGAAAAGATTTTTGCCTAACTTAAATAATGGCGTTGGATTCGTATCGATATCTCTCATAGTTTTCCTGGAAAGTCCAGTTGAAAAATCGCTAAAAAAAACGCAAAGG
>JAPYZI010001040.1:0-63408 GCA_030523105.1 Ophioninae sp. A BG-2022a | reverse complement strand
AAAAAAAAAAAAAAAAAAAAAAAAACACGAACGAGCGTTAATAAGCGTAACGCAACGCCTAGTGAGTGACGAAGTGCGGGCTAAAATGAAACAAACGATAAAAAAAAAAGAAACAAAACGACAACAAAAGAAAAATAAACAAAAAAAGAAACAAACGATAAAGAAACTAGATGGACACACACAGCCGGCTCAGTGTGATATTGTATTATTAAGCGAGATATATTAATATTACATAGGTCATTGAACAATTAATTAATATTAACTGTGTTGAATCAGCGATGCATATTTGGTATTTGTAATAAGACTATATACATATAAATATATTTAAAGACAAAAAAAAAACAAAAAATAAGACAGTACCGGAAGTTTAGTATCGCGATTACGAGTGATCGGACGAACTTTCGTATCGTGAAAAAGAATACACACACACACACATATACACACACACACGTGTGACAGCGTTGAATTAATTTGCTTTTTTTTACCCGGCAACACGTTGCGAATTATCGAAACTTGTGGATCGAAATCCATTTTTTTTTTTTACGTTTCTAACGTTTGTTTACTCGAAGCGAGGTTGGAGTTGAAAATTCGAAAAATTGTTGGGGCTGTCAATGAAGCTCGATTCGTAAATTTTTATATATTTTTTTTTATATCGTATTTAAAGAGGTAAAAGTGGGGATACTCGTCAGCTGGATCGCGGACTGTCTCACTCGTGTGAGAAACGAAGAGGAATAAACTTGGACGCGTCGTCCCGTTCGATAAACGATCGAAAGAGAAAAACAAAAGTACGTGGTAAAGCCAAAACTCGATGTACGAAAGTTTAATAAAATCATGGGGGATCGTGCGTTAAAACGTATACGGTTAGCCTGATCAGCGAAAAGCTAAAGGAGAAATGAACTCCGAATCGTATCGACGCAATAACATTTTTTTCTCATTTTTTTTTTTTGTTTATTTAGATACATTAATTGGCGAAATATTTTTTTAAATTTGAATTCTAGATTATCACGATAAAGATTTGAATAATTATTGAAGTATTTTACTTACGATTTCAGAGAAAAAAAAAAATAGAGAAATTAAAGAAATAATAATTTTCATTGCGAACTTCAATCTCATACTTTTGTTTAATTCACTGCGAGCAACGCGGAGAAGTTTACCGATTATTATTGTTTTTTTTTTAATTTTTAATAATAATGTTTTAAGAACGCCAATATTATTATCATTATTAATATCGATACAATTATTACGATTATTACTGATACGTGTAAATTGCCAGTTCGTACGATTTTGATGGTACGAAAATTCTGATCGATTGGAACGGAGTCGAAACGGATCGGAGTACGCGGACGACAAATTCTTAAACGAAGAGAGTACCTAACTCGCGACTCTATCAATACTGCCAATATTTAACTCTTATTTATTCGACGATGTTTTTTTTTATACTCTTGTATCTACTCTTTTTTTTTACATACTCGATAAGCAATTGTATTTTATTCTTAACGTGTATCGGTTATATCGATTGTATTTTTTTACTCGTACGAAAATTTTTTTTTTTCAAACTTGAATTTGGCGGCCATCGCTGGTATAAAACGTTTGCCTTGAAGTGCCAATATTTATTTTTTGGCTGAACGAATAAAAAAAAAAATGGGAACTTTCGCATCGATCTTACGATTGCTGTACGGTCTCGTATGGATTATATTGTACGTGCACACTTTGCGCACGGTGATGTAATTTATTTAATCCTACGAAATATTTGAATATAAAGAAAATTATTTTTCATAAATAACATTAGTTATCATTGAATGTAAAATTAAAAATAATTAAATTACATTAAATTTAGTAAAATTCGATCGAATCACAAGAGATTTTCAATATTTATTCGTATCGATCGATATCGAACGATTTTATCGAACTTTCGCTTTCAATGAAATCTCAATGATTTATACACATGATTTATAACGAAATTTCTTAACGAATACGAGGCCCTCATTTATCAACTGTTTTCATTATTTCAACGATCGATGTACGAAATATCGTGTTTTACATACTAAGGATACTCGATAACGCAATAGTATTAATAGTTTAATAAACAGAGTACACGCTTTGCGTTTCCTGATGGCTCGCCGAAACGTTCGGTGTTGAAAAGAAAAGTTTCTTTCACGCTCACACTCGTACGTACGGAGTCTCGAAGACGCTAAACACTTTGACAAATGTACAGTGACAAGCGGAAGGAAAATAAATACAACAAATTCATCCGCATCCATCAAATTGTTTCGGGATAAAAAAAAAAAAAATCGACCCTAGTATTTAGAGAACCGGAATATCGAGTTTAGCGCTTAAGCAAATGTGTTAATATATTCCTCCTCCCCCCACCCCTCCGCCCACGGTAAAATGTGCGTTTCAGGAATTTTGAAATTTCAAGTTTGACGCACGCGCGTTAACGCATCGAAGCAGCATCGAAGAAGAAACCGGAAATGAATCGGAGATGGGACCGGAAATGAACGAAGAAGGAACCGGAAACGATCGAAGAAGGAACCGGAAATGAACATTGAACAAATCGATCGAATATCGGTGGACAATAATAAAGAAAAGAAAATCTAAACGATGAAATGAAAAAATTAATAAAAAAAAAAAAACAAAAAGGAAAATATGTGTGTGTGTGTGTGTGTGTGCGCGCGCGGTGTCGCGAGATCGAGCTTGGACACCGGGTGATATCGTGCTTCCTTTGAATTCCCACGTATCTAGGCGTTACGGTAGTTAATTCCGAATAAATTGAAAATCGAATGAAAATTCTCGGGGCTATAACTCCGCTCGCTCTTGATGTGCACTTGCGACGAACGCGTTTTCGCAATGAACAATTTTCATCGAAACTCGTCGAGACTCTGAACAAGCAATTTCTTCCCGACGAAACGTTTCATCGACCATGTTTTGAATATTGTTTTTCTTTTTTTCTTTCTCCCTTTATCCCTTAACGAAAAAAAAAAAAACCGTGTAAATTGAAACGTACGAAAAGAGCAAAATTTTCGCCCGGATGTACGAACGATTTTATGTAACGTAACGATCCGTAAACTTGAAAAACAAGTAAAACTATGCGAAGATAAAAGGGGGAGGACAAAACGGAAAGAATGAATGAGAAATATTAAAGAAGTGTGTTTAAACACCGATGCACGTTTTACCAAATAAACAATGGAATACTTGCATGCTTAGAAAATACGCGATATAGATATAATGAGGTAGCCGATAAATTCTAGAATTCTAGAGTTACGAAACGAAAAATGTCTATGTTTATATATAATGTAACAAATCCTGGAAATACGAACGCTATTAATAAATGTATGTAAAGTTCTAAAAAAAAGCAATATCCTACGAAAATTACTTTTCTGATCCAAACAAACCCAAATATTTGGTTTCATTGTTTAAAGTATTACTGGATTAACGGTCTGGTAAAAAAGTCTGTCGAAAATGGGGGAATTGTCGATTTACAATTTTAGATAAATTCGTACATGTTTAGTTCTGGAAATAGCTAATTTGATAAAAAGTTAAGACGGGGTTTTTCTTTGAGGGCTGGAAAAAAGGTTATTATTATTATTTTCTTGTTAGGATTATTATTAGGTCTTACATTTACACTTGAGCATCTTTAATGCTTCAAACAATCTCGAAATTGACTATAGATAATCCACAAATGATTTTGAAAAATACATCGAAAAAAGATAGTTGACTCGATAACTTACCGACAATTCTGCGGTCTTATTTGGCAACTGAAGAATGATTTTTATTTTTTATTTTAATTGATATCGCAATCAAGGAGAAATTACTTTAAGACAAGTTTTTAAAAATATCGTAAAGTCAAAATTAATTTACTAGCTTACCGATGGTCGGTAGCGTGTCGATAATCATTGACAATCCTTTTTCGAGAATGATATTACACTTGTAATGAATCTCGTAATCAACCACAATTGCTAATTTACCGATCGTCCGTAACATATCGATATCCCTCGACTCTCATCTTCCGAAAATTGAATTACATTTTCAATCAATCCCACGATTAACCATAACCTACTAAAAAAACAACTACAAAATATATCCCAGTCAAAATTAAGTCGATAATTTACCAACAGTCGTTAACATACCGATAATTTTAAACTCTGATTCCTCGAGATCTATTTTGCAATATTTTTAATCAACCTCACAATTAACCACAAAAAATCAACAAGTGAATAAAAAAAATAATTGAAGAGTCAAAACTGAGTTGCTAAAATTCAACGCTCATTAAAAAAAAAAATAATAGTGTCACCATCATACCGACCGAGTGACCGAGAGTGCGCGGGAGAAAGCTGAGTCCCAGAAACCCAATTATTTCTTAAATAATCGATGTTTCCGAATAAAAAAAAGAAACTCATTCCGTTCTGTTGACCGCTGAACAACGGCTATCTCTTTTTTGCTCCAAAGAGCGATCGCTTCAACAAAAAACTTGGAAATCGAATCTTTTTCGACCGGAAGTGTGCCACACGTCCACGATTGATTTCACAATCGACCACAAATATTTAAAAAAATGTATACACGAATATACAAGATCCAACAATAGTCCTCGAAGATACGAATAAAATCGTTTATTATTAAGATCAAGGGCATATACAATTTATAATTGCGGGGGGGGGGGGGGAGGAGAATAATAATGATTACGAATGAAATATCGGTGGATATACGTCAATCGCCAGTTTTCCCTTCACTTATATACATTATCTATATAGATCGAACGAAAAAAAAAAATAAAATAAAATAACAAATGAAAAATAGGAAAACCAAAACATCGATATTCACGAATACGCAAATTGCAACGTAATAGGGTCGTATTATCGGCAATAGTCGCGCGTATCCACACTATAAAATCGGCTCTCTCTCGTTTCGCTTCGATTACTCGCAATAAAATTCCAGCTCACATTTTACAACTCACGTGCGCTTTTCTATCCCTGTTCACAATGCGTGTGACTAGTAATAAATGTTGCTCTCGAAATATTTATATATATTAATATAATAATAATAGTAATAATATATATACATATTATATTAATATATATATATGGTTAAGTGGGAGTACTATATATATATGTATATATATATATAGTACAATATATATAATACTCTTTCTTCGTCGCTCTCTCTCTCTCTCTATCAGTCCCTTCAAATTTATATATCGATACATGTCTTGTACACATATAATATATAAATCGAAACTTTCTTACGCGTTTCTCGTTCGATTGTTTTTAAGCCACTTTACGCCTGTCTCCGTTTTTCGCGGGTTTAAAAAAAAACAAAAAAAGGTTTCCTTATCTCTGGAATGATCGTTAAGAACTTTGGGAGGGCGAGAAGGGTAAAGGCAGGCAACGAAATATTTTCAAGTATGAACATAAAGAAAACAAGAAAAACGAAAAATGTGAACGAAAATGTTTTCTGTCCCTGCAATGGCGCCGAGAAAGCCCTTTCAACAAGCGAGCATCAATATCCCAAGAGTAAAAATTGCGAGAACATATACATATATATATATATAATTTTCTTCTTCCAAATGTCTTCATCAACGCTCGTTAGATTTCATTGCAATCAGCGTTTTCTCTCGTCCGTGAGAATGAGTTGAGAGGCCGGAAATGACGTCTAATTAGTACCGGAAGCTTTCGTACAGTCTTTTCCAGTGTATTTTTTTCTTTTTTTTTTCATTTTGCTGTTTCGTTTTTTTTGTCTTCGTTTTTTCGTTTTTTAAAAAAAAATCATCGGCTAACTTAAAATCGTGTGGATTAATATAACTAGCGCAGATAACGACAGCTCGCGCCAAGATCGATCCTCGAACGGAATTCCCACATTATATTCATTACAAAATGCTCAGTTTTCGAATGAATGGCGCGTGACAATTCGTAACTCGTTTTCAAACGGTTGTAAAATATCGATGTATGAATGATGCGTTTTTGTTTTTTTCTTTGTCTTTCTTTTCCACGTGTCTCTGCGTGTATTTTATTTCTTTTAATTCTCTGCATCTCATATTTGTTTCGGTTATTATTATATCGAGATTTAAGGCCACTAGTGGATGATACAAATACAATATATATGTTTTTTTTAATTATATATATATATATAAATATTAGACTAAGGAATCGGCGCCGCGCGGGATTTGGCAACCGCGAGACCATCTCGTTACGTGCACTGTGTCGAAAAAGAAAAAGGGAAGAAAAATAACGTTCACATCGGAGATTCGTTCGGCTCGTTAAATTCTAATTTTTGTTCGTCCAACTACCGATTATCATTCGTTGTGAATACTCACCGCCCGAAACGTTTCTCCCTTTTTTTCTTTTCTTTTATTCTCTATGAAGACGCGCTGAACCAGCTTAGTCTCGTTGGTTGCGGATGTTCGGTTTTCTTTTTCAAACAAATTTTTTTTTTGACACAACGCAGGAGGATATTCGAATAATTTAGGGTAAATGTGTCCGCGAAATGTCAAGTTCCGCAACGATGGATCGAATAGCAAAAAAACAAAAAAAAAACGAACCTCTGCTCGATTTTTCTTCCATTTTTGAAACGATGTTTCCTTTCAATTATTTCGGAAACCTTTCGGGTTTGAAAAACTGAAAAGTTACCGAAAATTCCTGAAAAGAGTGAAAATCTGGTCGGACAAAAAATATTCTTGGTTAATTTTGTAATCGAATTCGTTTTTCGCTTCGAAAAAAAGATCGGTTGAAAATTGGAATTCGCGATGAAATAAGAAATCCCGATCATTGATTCATCCCGGAATAAATACTTCGCCGTACGAATATTCGAGGCCATTCAAACTCGAAATCTAATGACTCGAAATAATCAGCGACTTTACAACGAAAAATAGAGAAAAACAAAGAAGAATGATCAACGACGATTCGATGGCTAGTTTCGCGAAACAAAAACGACACTTCCGTTATTCCGAAAAAGAAAAAAAAAACGATTGTCGAACTTTCTTTGATAGCTGTTTGGGTTGGATCCTCTGAAGTTGAATGACCTCGTACGAACTTTATCAAACAATCGATCGATCCTTCGTTCTTCAGTTCGTGTAGAAAATCAACAGAATATTTCCGAACATTTTTCTTTGTTTTAACTTATCGCGAACATTTTCCGGATTTTTGTGGCGCGAATTGTGAACATTTTCGAAGCTTGATTGATCATTAAAAAAAAAATAATAAACAAAAAGAAAACGAAAAAGAATTAAAAATTGCCATGTTTCTATGAATTATGATTCTTATGATCGTTAATCTCACTGATAACCTTTCAGCACGACCGAATATCGGAAAAACCAGAAAAATCTCTCTCTCTCTCTCTTTTGTTACTTCCTAGTTTGTTTTTTTTTTAATCGCGAGACTGTATTTTGAAAATATTTCTGTAACGTACGAAAAGCCGTAGAAACATCGGGAGGTTTACCGTGTTTTACTGAAACTGCAAGTTTCGGGGACATTGGCCACTTATGAAATGATTATTGATTTGTTTTTTGCATTTTTTCTATCCTTTTGTATGAATAACGCGGGGGTTGGAGCGCGCATGCGCAGACTTCGAACACACGTACAATATACACACACGCATGCGCGCTCAACGCGCGCTTCGTCGTGTTTCCATATTTTTGCTTCTCCCTATTGCGTGTTTTTCCATTGGCACGCGGATACCACAGCCAGGCGGAAAAAAGTTCGCGTCTCTATCTCTCTTGCTAATTTCTTATCGACGTTTTTAGCCAGTACTTCGCTACGAGTCTGGCTTAAATGGTGTGTTACAAGGTTGATTCGTGTATCACAGCAGTCTCCGGAGCCTCGATCTCGTCCCGTATCACAGCCGGTGTCGTCAGAGGCGAGAGCGTTATCGAGGATGTCTTTCGTACCGGTTTCGGCGAAGCCTGTTATCAAAACGACCCCGATTATTGGAATCCTCCACGCTTTTAACAACTCGCTCATTCGATCGGAAGAAAGAACGATCGTTCTCTTCTTTCACGAAAGAACGGTAACAAAGGGACGACTTTCACTGGCACAATCAATTTTTAAAGATCAAATCTTATTTTGTTAAAATTATTTCTGAAGGATTTCTTTTGTAGTTAATAGTAGTAGGATTAATTTTGTTCGTTGTAGCTTAGAACAAAAATTAAGATTTTATTAAGCTAATTACTAATTAAGTAAGAACATATCAAGCATTTCGTTTGTTAGTTTTTGAAAAGTCATTTCAAAATTTTGCCCAAATATTCTCGTTTATTTTATCTTTAGATTTCTATTTTTCGGGAAATGAATAAAACAGTGTATCGACAAACGAAAATAAGTTTACTACGATAAACTACGAGGTATTTTGAATGAAAAATATTTTCCGTATAATATTTAATTATTTATGATTCATGTTCAGTTATCTGTTATTATTTATGATTGTTATTATTATTATTTCTGGGAAATCCGATTTTTTAAGTCTCAAATTTTTTTTATAACAAGCAAAATCCTTCAAAATTCATTTTAACAAAAACTACAATAAGAGTTATTCGGAAGTAAAGTTTGGAAAAAACTTCAGTGTCGTTTTGTTTGGTAGAGTGTAGGGTTTAAGGATCAAAGATGGCCATAGGGAAAAAAGTCGACGAAGAATAAAGCTAACTAACCCATTCGCGTCTGGAGGGGGCTTCATCGTCGGAGTAATGATCGATCTCTCCCGTTTCCGTTTCCGTCGCGACGTTTCTCTTGTTCGGTTGTAGAGTCGCGTAGTTCCGGCATCCCCGATTAAAATTATTCATGTTTTTCTCTTCGACGATTTTCTCTTGACAAAGAATCTCCTGGGATTTGCTTTGTTTGTTGTTGGCGTTATTGGATGAGTTTTTATTGTTGTATTGAAACGGTGGCATTCTGGAAACCCAATGATCGAGTCCGGAGCCGGCTGAACTGGTCGAGGCAGCGGATGAGTTGGCGATTGAATTATTGGACAAACCGCGTCTTTGATAGAAGAGCATATAAGCGGAATTGGTGATGAGACTAGTGTCGGTGACGGTTTCGACTCTGGTGTCGTCGAAGCAGTACCACTGAGTGTCATAAGGATTCCGACAGTACGCGGTGTAATGTCCTCCCTGTAGGTCTTGCCCGTGATGATTGCAAATAGCGTAAAGATCGTAAACGTTCTCGTCGTACTTTGGCAAGTTTTGTTGATTGCGAGGTCGAGGTTTTTTCCAAGGTGACCATCCGTGGCCAACTAGGCTGGTGACGCTGTTGGTATGATGGCCGGAGTTTACGGTAGGAGCCAAATGGGGTGACATGTCGAACCCATAAAGTGGGAAATCAACGAGCATCGTCAGCTTCGACGTTGAGCGTTGCCTAGAAGACTGTTGCCGGAAGCGCTTCAGGTGGATAACTAGGATATCCGGTAGTGACCAAAGACCAAGTTTCTTTACGACTTCCTGCTTTTTGTTGCAATACGGACAGTGCCAAGCGTCCTCAGCTCCGAGTGTCTCCTCTCGCGTATAAACTTCGAAACACTCCTCCAACGTAACTGCACCGCCCAGCTCCGAATTAGTTTTCAGTTGCTTCACCGATGCGTGCTCCTCGATCGGATCCGCGTCGTCCTGGATTATCCGAGATTTCGTCGCCTCGTCCCATTCCAGTATCAACTTAACGTGCTGCGGTCCGGAATCGTCAGCGCACAACGACAACGCCTGCTCTATCTGCTCCACGTACAGAGGATGCTCCACTCCCGGATCGATACACGGATGCTCGTCCTGGATCGGCGTTGCTGCCGGATCGGCGACTCTTATGTTGAACAAACCCGGATTCTGACTCGAAGTCAATACGTCATCGCTCAACGTCGAGTGCATCTCCTTTAGCAATAACTTTTGCAAATCCTCGTACGACGTTTCCCTCGATACCTGCATCGTGTACGGACTACCGAAACGCTCCCGGAGATCACCTTTCGATAACACGTTCACCCAGACCAGCAGGATGTACGCTTGCTCCGTTGGCTCCTTCAACTGCGGCAATTCGATGCAGTACAACGGATCGTTTTCCGTTATTACCGACAACGGCTGGCAATCCGAGAATGTTCTACAAAACCATTGTTTTCGATTTATTAAATACGTGGGTTTGGATTTTTATGGACTTGAAGTTTGCATCGTTGCGACGCAATGAATATTTCTTTTCTATTTTTTTTTTTTTTTTTTATTTCCTTAGATCGATTATTTGGTGAACATAAAAAAATATCTCTCTTTTGTTACTTCCTGGTTTGTTGTTTTTAATCCCCGGGATTGTTTTTTGAAAATATTTCTGTACAGTTCGAAAAAAGCTGCCGAAACATCGGGAGGTTTACCGTGTTTTACTGAAACTGCAAGTTTCGGGGACATTGGCCACTCGTGAAATCATTATTGGTTTGTTTTTCGCATTTTTTCTATCCTTTTGTATAAATTTGCGCAACAAAAATTATAAGATTGAAAATATATACATATATTTCGTTGTTTTTCAACCAACCAACAGACTTCCCTGCCATACAAAATTTACATATTTACTGTAAAAACGCGCGATGTGTGTTTACCTGTATGAGCTTTGAATTATTGCACAGAGTCACGAGAAAAACGAACAAACAAACAAAAAACGTAATGCAACGCTCGGTGAGTGACTAAGTGCAGAAAAAACCGAAAGTAACGATAAAAAATAAAAGAATGGACGGATACAGCCGGGTCAGTGTGATGTTGTATTGTTGAGCGAGAACTATTAATATTACATAGGATATTTAATAATTCATGAATATTAACTGTGTTGAATCAGCTATGCATATTTGGTATTTTTATACAACTGTACACAGTGAATAAAAAAGGTATTTGCAATTCTCGTCTTTTTCAAATTACTCTACGAAACAAAGTCAAATGCTTCAGCTAATTTTTGTTATCAATAGTTTAGCCGAAATATACATATATTTGTTATATATTTACAAAAATCTTGAGGAAATACGACCAAAGAAAAAAAGATAATTAGCAACAATTTTGGGTGCGAAAGTTGGAATACTTTTATTTTCTCGCAGTATAAGAGATTATAAATAAACGTCATAATATAAAAGTGTTTTTTTTTTATTTAATTCTGATTTCGGGATAAAGAATAACCGTCTGGAGTATCGTAAAAAAAAACATTCAATATGTGACCTTTCACGTTAAACTGATCTGCTTTTTTGTATTACAAAATATTAATTGAGTGAAATACGAAGAAAAAAAATCCGCGAGAAATAGGAAAAAGAATGAGATTGAAATTCGCAAAGCGACGCAACGAAAATCGTTATTTTTTAATTGCTCTATATTTTGTTCACTGAAATCGTAAGTAAAATACGTCAATAATTATACAAATGATTTCAACATTTCTATAATTATTCCAAAAATTCAACTTTGAAAAAAATATTTCGCCAAATAATGGTTTCAGTAAACGAATTTTTTTTTAATTTCTAAAAAAAAAGATTTTTACCTGTGAAAACCTTCGTCGTGAATCTCAGTGAGCAACATGTGATTCTCATCGATGCCGGTGTCGCTCGCCAGTATATCCCTGAGTTCTTTGACGTTGGCTGCCTGATTAACACTTACGCCGATTCTCACTTGTCTCGGCTGCTGGGACGTGTACAAAACGTTAACGTAGAGATTCATCAGCCGATGATGCTGGGGTACAGGCACGGATACGCAAAGAAACGGATCGAACGTGTTCGATTGGCTATGGCATCTCGGACACGTCAGGCTCGAACGAAATTGGGCTTGGAAGACCGCGTGTACGAAAGAGTTGTTGCAACGCACGTGATTCGCCAAAGTTTCCGCAGCCACTATCGAGTCCGGTCTTCCAAACGAATTCTGAAATTTTGAAAAACAAAAGTCGTTCAATCGTTCGTAAAAAAAAAAAAAATGTTCAACAAAAAGAAAAGATTGAAAAATAATAAGGACAATCGATCGGTTGTGGGATAGAAAAAAAAATCGTAAAAACAAAAATGGAAAAGCGAAACGCAGCTGACAGTTTCAGTTTTAAAAAACCGTTTGGTTAATTGGTTTCTGATTTTTTTTTCGCCGAGATATTCATTTTTTCGTTCGAAGAAAAAAGTTAAAAAAGTATCCGATACTTTTGAGCAAAACTGTATGTATTTTTATGTTGGAAAAAATACGGCTCTCTTACACTAACGGTTTTACAAACGAAAAATAGAGAAAAAATAAATTTAAAGATTTTTTTGAGGCTCCAGATAACCGTAAACTCTGAAGAACGATTAAAATCGCTATTCAATTTATTAGATAAAAATACAAAATCGCATATCTCAGCGTTTGAACAAAAAAAATTGTCCGTTAAGGGGTTAGAAAGTATTAAAAATAAAAATATCATGATCCCCGCGAACGAACTCACGGACGATAGCTAGTATCGGACGAAAAGAAACAAATGAAATATTTAAAGAGACAAAAATCATAGCTGTATTCTATTTTTATTTATGAGCAGCACTTCCGGTATTGCTTATCGAAGACAATGGACGTAGATACATTTCTGTTCACATATAAACACAAGGGGAAGCCTACGAACCCCTTCGACCTTTACTATCGTGATTATATTTTCTGAATATAGACGCGAACGATCTACCCTTCGGTGTCTATATCCATCATTGTGTTGTGTACGTTTATGATGCGGATGATTCTTTGGTATTAATACACGATCGCGTACAGCGATCGCCAGAAGAGCGCAATAAAAGTTGGCGAAGAATAAACGCGAAGTGAGAAAAGTCCGATTTCCGACGAGCACGGAATTCATAATTATTTTTATTTGTACCGCACGAAATAATTTGACATTTGACATTCGAAAAAAGAATTTTTTTTTCATGTTCTGTTTTTTAAAAATGTTCGAGAAATCTTCAGAGAATTGAAAACAAATGATTGATTATTGTTGGCATTGGTTTTTTGATCGTTTACGATTGTAACGTGCAACGATCAATATCGATCGGGTTTCCAGCCTTGAAATCGCGTTCAGGGTTTCCGGAACGGAACGAGGTCGTGCAGGAAAAAGATCTGGCCAGGGGACGAGCGGAAAGGTGTACGAATGGTTACGCAACGGTGATTGAGGGTCCACCGGAAATCTCAATTATTCCGGAATAACAATTGAAATCCGGTCGTGTATTACAGACGTGTAAATTTAAACGAGGTATCCAAGCCTCGCTTTTCCAACGTACCAGACACGCTCGATCGTTCACGATCCTGCGCGTGTATCGTCGATGGGTGCACCCGCACTCGCCTTCCAAGCGAGTGGAACGATTAACACGCGCTCAACAAGTGGAGTGTGATTGGAACGTATGGTAACGAGCATCGCGCAATCGATTTATTCGCTTAGCTTCGTTGACTCGTGAAAAGATTTCTTTAAGGGGCTACGTGATCCCTAGAAACCTAAAAAATTACGAAATTTCCAATTTTTGTAGAAGGATTCTTTAAGGGGTTCGATGATTCCTAGAAACTCGAAAATATTACTAAATATCCGATTTATTTAGAAGGATTCTTTAAGGGGCTAGGGTATTCCTAGAAACTCCGAAAAATGTCATTCGATTTTTGTAGGGAGATTTTTTAAGGGCGTAAGTGATCCTTAAAATCTCAAGAAATTACAAAATATTCGATACTTGTATGGGGATTCTTTAAGAGACTAAGTGATCCCTAGAATTAAAAAAAATAGAAATTATTCGATTTAGTTTCACGTAAATATCGCGTATAGAAAATCATCTCTTTTCAAATCCTAGACAAATGTAATCGTCTAAATGAATATTTTGAAAAATGATTAATCGAAGAATCTTGATTAAAAGAAAATCGATCGAATTTACTAAAAATCTAAAGAAAAATAAAGCACGCATTGTGTTTACGTTTTTTCGTAAGAGGTGCCAGTATTTCGTTATTGGCTTTCGAGTGTTCTGTTGCTTCCTTGAGCATGTACGAATCCGCGAGATGGCGCGTATAAGCACGCGGGAGAGGAGAGTTACATATACACGAGAAAGGGGCTTCCCCTAATTGGATCACCAGGACGGTCATCCCAGCACTCCTATGTATCCAAGTTATGAACATCGTTTTATGCAGTATCCCATTTTACACATAAACGTATGCACATACATTCCTTATTTTCCATCAAAAGTGTAGAAAGTAGATTACCCAAAATATATTTTCGGAGAAAAAAAAATTATGTTAAAGAGAGATTTACTAAAAAAAGAAGAACGAAGAGAAATTTTCCAAAAATAAAATTATGAAAAAATATTTTCGAAAAATAGATAATAAAGAGACCCCTGGAGCAAAATGTTGAAGAGATTTTTGTAAATAATTTCTTTTTAATTCCCAGAATATTTGTCGCAGTTATAACAATAAATAAATCAATTTCAATCAAACATCTTTTGGGTATTTCTTGATCTAGTGATTTACAACAAAAATGCAAAATATGGTTTAGATAGAAACGTGAAATGAAAAATATACCTTTACAAAAATAATATTTCGATAAGAATAAAAATGTGTTGAAATTCAAATTTCTTCCGCAAACAAATTAAATATAATTTGAGATTTTTTGTCTTTTTCTAGAACAGTATAATAATAACAATAATAATATAGTTATGAATCAGAGATAAATTATCCGTGATAAATGTGAATTTCTCATTTCTTTCAGCAGAAATTGAAACTAAAAATCAACAAGTTGTTTTTCGTGATCCGCCGTGATGCGACGATAAAAAAAAAGGATGTAAAAAATCGAAAATAATAATCAATCAAGGTTTTTTTTTGCGCAAAGTGCAAATGAACATTGATTCGAATTTAAAAAAAAAATCTGAACAGAAAAATAAAGAAAAAAATGTGAATTCGTGGTATGAGTCACACGACGTAATGAAGTAAAAACAGGGTGCGCGAACATGCGCCTTTTTAGCGATCGGTTTACTCATCAGCCGGCGTTAAACGTAGTAGAATAAATTTGCTCGTACGCGCCCACTTTTTCCTCCGAGCGTTCCTTCGTATGGCCTCTTTCGGTCTTTTTAAATCCCAATCCGTTTCGCATTATTTTCCCCTTCATTTTTCCCACCTTACTCATATTAGAGGCTAATACGATCTTCTCTGATCAACCACTCTGTTCACGATGGCACAGGGAAATTGAATTCACTCTTCTTCGAGCCAAAACTTTGTTTTTCATCTTCGATCTTAGTTATTTTTGGACACGGTGTAAAATAGTTTCCAAAATGGTAGTCAACGTGCAAGCGATCGCTCATCCAAATATTGGCCTAGGCCAAGGCTACTTGACATCGAAGCCAGCTGCTCCCTTGTGTTTACGCGTCCATCGGTTTCTATATATATATACCGAAGTCAACGAACTTTGTAGCTTTTCCACCACGAAAATGAATATTTATTACAAATTCAAAAAAAAAAAAAAAAAAAGAATTTGTTAAACGCATGTTTTCCAAATTTCTATTTTCGTAAAAAGATTGTATAAATTATTTGATAAAATAGGAATCGATAATCATTTTTATAATTAATAATAATTGTTTCATGTTTTATTAAAAATTGTTTTTATATCAAATATTAAAAATATCTTTTAAATAAGAACAAATTATTTTGTTCTACTTTTTGGTATCTCTTATCATTATTATTCTTTTTTATAAAACACACATTCTTTCTAATCAACGGTATTTTCCAATAAATGTGTTTAAGATTATCTTCGGAAAATATGAGTAAAAAATGTTTTCCGAAAAATCTTATTTTTGTATAAAGCTAAAACAATAATAATAATAATACTTCATAATTATGAAACGGTGATAAAATGTATATGAGAAACGTGGAATTTGCATAAATTTATATCAGGGTATAGTCAGGGAGATTCTCGAGAAGGCAGGATGTTCCGAAGCCATAAATATATTTCTTTTTTTTCATATGATGATGCTCGTTCTCGTACTGGACGTGATACACAAGTCTCATAATTAGTTGCCTGGAGGCTATTATCACGACCGATACGGTCTTTCTTTGGCATGTTCAAAGTTAAAATATCGAGGGCAATTATGATTATAATGATGACGATGATGCTAATAATAATAATAATAATAATAATAATAATAATAATAATAATAATCGTAACACTATTGGGTTGTCGTGTTAGCTCAACGCGCGCGCGCTCTGGTGGATGGAATTTGAAATTTGTGAAGTTTCGTGATATCGCCGTTGCGCGGCTTTCTCTTTCTCTCAATCGCATTTAATTAATATATGACGAATAAAGAGGAATTTCTGTAGCGGCTGCTCTATAATTGTTCCTCGTATTATTCTCGGTCCAGCAGAAAGAGGGAGAATGGGCGTTTCGTACTGTGAAACAACGATCCACTGTTTATTTTTATTTTTTTCAATTAGGCGAATTTATTTGAATTTTTTTGGGTTAATTATTTTTAAAAATTAATTTAAATTAAATTTTGAAATTCGCTAGTGAAGAAAATAATTGTTATTTATTTTTGGTCGGTTCTTCGGAGATCGAAAACTAGAATACGCAAAAATGAAATATCAAGAATAACGAAAATGGGAAATCGAACAATTAACAAACGAATTTTCAAATTTTAATTATCATTATTATAGAAACTGAATTTTTGCAAATTAAAATATTTGAATCTCTAATGCAACGACGAAAAAAATTATCAAGCAGTTTTCACGAGCACTTTATTCAAAATTTGATGTTTAATTTAACAAAAAAAAAGAAGATGCTCAAGTTTCTCAAATGCCAAACGAAATTCGAACTTCGAAATTCGAAAAAATAATGAAACATTTTTCAAATTTTCATTTTTACCATCGTAGAAATTTCATGTTCGAAAATACAAATTTTGAATTTTTCCATTAAAACGTTACTTCCATTAAATCCTGTCGGAAGAATTGTGTTTTGAGTATTTCCAAGGGAATTTATGGAATGCGTTTGTAAATAATGTGTTGGAATAAATTCCTGTATTTTTCCCGGTCCCTTCGGTGTCGTACGATCGATGGTGTAGCCAGGCAGTGAATATATATATATACACACATCTTAGCTGATACGATAATAAATGCTGCTCGCGTATTCACGCACTCTGATCGTACACAATTCTCGATGCTTTCTTGACGCAAACGGGGCTCTCTCGTCAAGCCGGAGAAAGCCAAGAGTAAACAGACTTCGCCACGATTAACACGATTTTATTGTCAAAGGAACGAAAGCGGATCGTACCGAGGTCAGCGATCTTTTCGCATAGTATATTATGGAGTTAGAGCAAGACAAATGTACGTTGTCAGCATGGGAGCGGTAATAATCAGCTGGATAATTGAAAAAAAATATATATATGTATAATTTAATATTTTTATGGGAAAAAAAAATGACTTCCATTTATTATTATGGATAATGTAATACAAAAGGATGAGATAATAAAATATTTAAATATGTGGGAGTGTATTATAAATTGTTATTGTTATTGAATATAATACGGAACGAAAACATAAGGAAATGTATAATAAACGACATAATAGTGAGTTTTTGAATAGTATATAATATTTTGTATATTATTGTTTATCATATCTATTAAGTATTCATGAGAGAAGCTAGATAATAAATAAAAGAGATGTATTATTAAATATTTGTACGCGGAAAAGATTAATTCTATTTATTAGTATTGTTTGTTATTAGATTATTATTATTATTATTACGGAATTATAATGCAAGATAAAACGATAAGATAATAAAATATTTATATTGTGTGTGTGTGTGTGTGTGTGTTTGTGTGTATTATAAATGTTTATCGTTATTGTTATTGTGTATAATACGAGATGAAAACTTTTCAACTGAAAAAATCAAGTGATTTTATTATTTAATCTCTGCACAATGAATTGTTTGATCGATGAATATTATACATTGAAAAAATTAATTTGACATATAAAAACTTGTATTTTATTGTATATAATATATTATATACAATTTAATCTCTACGCAATGAATTTTGATAATTGAAGAATCGAATCGATAAAGAATTTAAAGTGTTAAACAGTATTTTGATTTTCGATCTCGAACACTATTGCTATTCGGCCTTTGTGTAAAACGAAATCAAACGAATTTTTGGAGGAAATTGTCAAAGTACGAATGGTGGTCGCAAAATTGTTTTAAAACACGAACAAATAGATGGAAAAGTGTGTATCGATGAAACAAGGCGCGGGATCAAAATAACGATACGAGTCACAGTCACGAGATCAAAGTCTCGTGTATGATGTCAGAGTGTTGCGTCAGGTATATATATATCAGAAAAATATTAGTGTTACTTTGTCGTTCACTGGTCGTACAAACGTAACGCTTTCGAAAAGCGAATCATACCTGCGGTTTCTACCAACTTCATGACTTTTAGCCTCGTATTTCGTTCGACAATGTATGAAATTTATTGGCTTTGATGCTTGGCCAAAGAAAAGCGAAATAAATCATTTTAACGCCCAGCAAGTAAATCCACATTGCACGAAACAGCGAGTGAATCGTTTCGAGTCTTCCTCGCAAACGAATAAAATTGCATATCTCATTCAAACTTGAATAGACGTGAGTGATCCAAGTTGGCATCGTTGGGATACAATCAACTCATGTTTTTCATCACTAGATTTTACATTCAAAAATATTTCGGTATGGAAATCTTTTGATCATTTTTAGGGCGCTGAGATGGATGGAAATCTATTTTATCTTAAGAGGTTACTGGATGGATATTTTTGGCAGCCAAAAGTTGCCCAAACAATATTAGAACGATTATTCGACGAAACGAACAACCAACAAAAAAGATATAAGATTAAATTGAATTTTCGTTGCTTTCAAACGATACTAAAACTTTAACATAATGAATCCTCAAATTTTTAAGAATTCAGACAATTTCATTTCATTTTATTTCACGTAAAATCGTTACGAAAAGTCCTCAATAATTTTTTGAGGCTCGGTCGAAAATCATGAGACTGAAGTTCGCGAAATATATATATTTTTTTTTACTGAAATCGTAGGTCAAATACCTCAATAATTATACAAATCTTTATTGTGATAAACTAGAATTCAAATCTGATAAAAAATATTTCGTCAAATAATGGATCTAAAGCAATACAAAAAATGAGAAAAAAAAAAAATTCCATTGCGTCGCAGCGATTCGAACTTCAAGTCCATTAGAAATGAAGAATTAATATCTGATAAAAATCATTTTTCTTAAACATTATTTCCCGTTTTTCCATAACCAATAAATCGATATTTTCAATTTATAACCGATAGATCGATGATTTTCATATTTTCGTCACTTTCATAAAACGACACGAAAACTGTCACAAAAAAAAAAAAAAACAAAGGTTAACTGAATTTTTTCGCAACTGAAAATCCTTTTTAGCATTAAAACAGTGAGACGAAGAGCGTCGTAAGAATTAATTAACGATCTCCTTGTCGATTTCTCGGTTTTCAATAACGCAGAAAATCAAAGTGTTATTTAAAATGTATAATGTACAGCGGAGGCAGGAACAAAGAATAATCAAGATACCCCAAAGGTTGGAAAACCTTCGTCAAGCACGTGCCACTTCAAATTTGACTTTAATAATTATAAATAAATTTCAAAAAGAAAAAAACATAAAAATATTAATTTTTTCGAACTGTGAAATATTCGTGGTTCGATTTTCGTATTTGAAAGCCAACAACCGTGTTGAACCAGTAAAAAAAGACTTCCGGTGGACTCGAGCGATGCAAACCCAAAGAATGCGATATAAAACAGACTAAATGACCTCAAACGTAGCGCAGAAGCTAATTGGCATTCTCCACGTTGATTCGTATTATTAGTAAGAGAGTCGTTATCTTTCGTGGCCACAATGGCAAAGAATCGAATGGATGAGAATTTTAGCAAAGGCGTCCCGAATGCGTAATATTCATTCCGATGTTCACCGCACCACGAAGGACTTTATGCACCTTTACGTGTCGATGAAACAAGACCACGACGACCGTGACGACGATAAGCGAAAAAAGATCAAATGTTCAAGTGTGTTGATGCGTGTTGATACATAGCCGCGTATAACGGATGTCCCGGTTCAACCTGATACTTCTCATCGAATGAACTCTCAGAAATTATGGTGTTTTATTTCCAAGACGTATTGAAATTGAGGATAAGTTACAAAATCCGTTGATTTTATTATTATTTATGACAATAATAATTTTATCATTTATTTATAATAAATATAATTATTTATCAATATTTATAATTATAGTAATCGTTTCATAATGATACAATTATTATTGTTGTATTATTATTGAAATTATTTATATATAATAAATAATATAATAATTTTAATAGTGTATTAAATATTATTATTATTTATTATATTTATTATTATCGTAAATATATAAAATAAAATTAATAATAATAATAATAAATGTAAATGAAAATAGTATTTATAGATAAAGAAATAGAAGAGACTTTATTACGTATACGTTTTATTATTTTCATTTTATTTATTTATTTTATTATTTATACGCTATTTATTTTCACGGGAAGAAAATCGAATAAATAAATCATTAGAATCCTTGGTCAAATTTGAATTTTCAGTTATACTTAAATAACACGCGAATAAAATCATTGAACTGAATTATTAAATGAAAAGTGCTTAGACTTTTCGTATAATCATTTCGTTTTTTTTCTTTTTTCACTATTTTATTCATAATTTTTTAATATTCTTTATTTGTTTCTGTGATTTATTTCGTTTTTTTACTATATACGCTTTCAAACTATTATAATAAAAACTTTGCCAAGTGTCCTAAGCATACATTTATTTTTATCGTAAAAAAACATAAATCTGATATTTGCTTATCTTTCGTAGATAAAGTAAAAAATGAAGAACTCTTTAGATATGATGATACGATGTGATACATCTCATTTCAATAAACGCTTTTTTGAAGCAAGGTTGCATTCGCCAAAGATTAAATTAAAGAGGATCCAAGATGGAGGCGGCGAAGATTATAAAACATAATCGACAGTGTAGAAGGCAAGCGTGAGATGTCAAAGCAGATAAATATGGTCTATAATTAGTAGAGCCTTCAGACGGCATTAGGAGCTCTTACGAATTGAAAAATGAAAAAAAAAGAAAAAAAAAAGAGCAGCTGGAGTTGTCAGCCCTTCATAATTTTTTCAATGATTTTTTTTATCCCTATATATATTTATATCCATCTTTTATATTTTTTATATCATTTTTTAAATAGCTCTACTTTTTTTCAATAGTTCAAAAATATAAGATTGAAATTCGCAACGTTTGGACGCATCGAAAATTATTATTTTTATATTTTTATATTTTCGTTCACTGAAATTGTAAGTGAAATTCCTCAATAATTATACAATCTTTATTTTCATAACCTAGGATTCAAATATGAGAAAAAATATTTCGACGAATAATGGATCTAAACAAACAAAAAATAAAAAACATGAGAAAAGAAATTTCATTGCGTCGCAACGATGCGAAATCCATTTAAAAATTGTCCAGAGTTAAAATTGGGCTTGATCGAACGTAAGAAAAATTCAATTGTTTACCATTATTTTTATTTCATTTATGACGATTTGTGATGTAAAAAAAATGCTCAAATTTTAACGATTCTTTCAGGATGGATTTCTCACATCAATTTTCGAAAGAATATTTTGGAAGATGATTAAAATTCGGAAATAAAACATTAGGAAAAGAAAAATATCATTGCAAACCAACGATGCAAAATCCAACGTCATCAATCGATTTTAGATCGAAAAAACATTTTTAAAAAGTTGAAAAAAATCAGTTCGTTGGTGAAACTTTTGGATCGGACTGTACAGCTGATAAATCATTGGAAACGCGCGATTTTTGTTGTCATAAATACATAGAAGGACCGGGAATTCCTTGATTGGATCCAACGTGAGCTTGTGGCGTTAAAAGCTGTAATGTACGTATTGCCCCCGCCCCTTTTTCCTAGCTGTTGTAACGAACGTGTCTGAAGAGTGGTTCGAAGAGCACGCGTGCACCGGAAAGAACGAAAAAAAAAAAGAAAATCCATTCGAACGAGCTTAAAGCCCGGAATTAAACCGGCTGGCTTTACGATTCGTTCATAAATAGAGTATTTTTAAAAGCACTTATTCGGAGATACGGCAACGCATGCGCGAGGGGGCTAATTAAAGTGAACGTAAAAATTCTAACGAGAGAAATAAGAAAACGCGTTTCAAGATATCTTGGCTCGTGGAAACACGAATTCAAGTACGATAATTCTGTTTTTTTTTTTTTTTTTTTTTTTTTTTTTTTTTTTTTTTAATAGTCGATGAAATCGATTTCCTTTTTTTGGTAAAGTTGGCTCGACCAATTTTAGTTTATTCGCGAATATGGATTCGACGAGCTCTCGTTCGATGTAAATTTGCTTGCTTGTAGAGAATTTACAAATCTCATTTTCGCCCCGGCCCATTTCAGGCCGGGAGATCGATTTGATTTCTGGTAATTGATAGCCGAACCAACTTTGGTTTCTCACGAAAGTAGTTTCGACGAGCTCTCTACTCAATGCAACATTTTTTCGTAGTCAGAAATTTCCTATTTCCATCCTTGGCCAAGTCTTGTTTTGAAGAGGAGATCGATCATTTTTTTATAACAATAGATCGATTTTTTTAATTATCGAAAGATCGATTTTTTAATTATTAAAAGATCGTTTTTTTAATTATCAAAAGATCGATTTTGTCCTATATTTGATAGATCGACATTATTATTTATAACCAATAAAACTATTTTTTTTTTAGATTGAACGTTGTCACATTTAAATTCAATAAAAACAATTATTTTACGAATTCTCGATTATGTTTCACACAAAATCGTTACGAAAATCTCTCGATAAATATTCGCTCCTCGTATAGAAATCAAGAATGAAAATCTGGAAAAAAAAAAATGTTTCGTAAATATTTTTCCCGTTTATCCATAACGAATAAGTCGTTTTTTTTTAATTCATAACCGATAGATCTATGATTTTCATATTTTCGTCACTTTTATAAAACGATAAAAAAGACTGTAAAAAAAAAAAACAAAATCTAACATTCGTCGGCAAGTTGAAAGACGGAAACAGTTGCGTTTGTTTGACTCAACTTTTTCGCTACTTGAAATCCTTTTTAGCATTGAAACAGTGAGACGAAGAGCGTCGTAAGAATTAATTAACGATCTCCTTGTCGATTTCTCGGCTTTTAATAATGCAGAAAATTAAAGTATCATTTTAAATGTATAGCGTACAGCCGAGGCAGAAGCAAAGAATGATCAAGATACCGACGAAGGCTCGGAAACGTGACCGTGACCGATTTCACCGAGCGACCAACAGACAGACATTCGACCGAAATATTCCCGTTCTCGCGATACCAGACTGGCTAGACCCCCTTCACCCCCCACTCCCCGCCGCACTGTCCTCTTTCTCGTTCCCTCTCTACACTTTCGTAACGTCGAATTATTGTTTTATTACCGTGCGTGACCATTCATTTTCATTAAGAATATTAGCCGCACGCGGACTCGTCCAAAAATCAATTGAATAAATATTGTCAATTCCGGAATTCTGGAATTAACAATTATTTCATGGTTTTCAGAGAAATGTATTTTTCTGTAATTAATAACGCGTCGAAATGTATATTTTAAAATTGTGTAAAAAAGCAAAATGAAAAGTATTGAGTTTAAAAAAATTCATATTGTTTTTTTTAAATAATATAAATGGGAATTTAGCTACTTTTTCGGACCTTTAAGTAGAAGCAGTCTTTTCGAACGAAACAGGAGATTCATCATGTGGCACGTGAATGCGAGATAATCGAAATTTTTCAAACCGCGTTATCTCAAGGCTGAAATATTTTTATCGCAAAATAAAAGAATCAACCTCTGCATCTGTAAATTCTGCAGAGACTGATACTCGATTTATCATCGAAACGTTAGTCACCGATGAGAAAAGTAATTCCGACAATTAGTGAAGTTATATTGGGTTTAGTAAAAAGAAATCCATCAGTTTCGTGAGAGTAAAGTTCGCAACTTTGCGACGCAACGAAAATGATTATTTTTTAATATCTCTATTTTGTTTTCTTTCACCGAAATCGTAAAAAATATATTTTAATAATTATTCAAATCTTTATCGCGATAACCTAGAATTCAAATCTGAAGAAAAATATTTCGCTAAATGATGGAATTGAGGAAATAAAAAAATGAGAAAAAAAAATTATCATTGGATTGCAACGAATGCGAACTTCAAGTACACAATGTTATTATCGTCCTTAAATAAAGTTGGGAGAAGTGACGATCGAACGTGAAATTTCCCATCCGTATAAACAAAAAGAGCTTTTAAGAGGGAGACCTCGCTGATAGAATTGGTATGCGTTACGATCATTTCTTCAACAACTGCCAACACGTATATCATACACAGGACACGCATACGACGCCATTTTACATCTATTCTGGGTATGTGATTCTTCCGGTCGCTTGGTGTATCATACCAACTGTGACTGGATATTTTTGGCACTCACGCGTATCGTCGCGACGCTCTTCCTCTCCAGTTTTTATTTATTTTTATTTATTTTTTTTTTTTCAACGCCACGAATTCGTGTACTGAAGTTTGCGCCAGCCCATTGGCCGAATTTGGACGTTTTAAATTTGGTCGTGCTTTCAATTACGAACTATTTTTGGCATTGACCCTATCCGAGAAATAACTCCTACGTTAATCTAATTAAATTCGTTTCAAGTTCATCCGCTTATAGAGAATATAAAAAAAAATGTGTAATAAAAATTTTAAAAAAATTCGTCAATCGAGGCAAACGAATAGGAAGGTCGATCGTGTAATGACATTAAAGTTTTGTTTCCTGGGAAGGCAACGACATTTTTTTTCTCATATTTTTATTTCTTTAGTTTCAATATTTTGTGAAATTTTGATTTTTCGGATTCGAATTATGGGTTTCAATGAGATCGAAGTTCGCAACGTTGTGACGCAACGAAAGTAATTATTTTTTAATTACTGTCTTTTTTAACTGAAATCGTAAGTAAAATATATCAATTTTTTTTTTTGTCAGTTGTCAATTGTTAATAAAACAAAAGCGTCCAGAAAATTTAAATAATTAACGATTGTTTGGGTATGAAAGAAAAAAAGTCTCAACGGTAAGGGATTCTTTGGGTTGCGAAAAAAGCGCATTCAGTGTCCTGTGTTTTGTTGGAACGAGCGATGTGGAAAGGGGGGAAAAGACCGGAGATTAAACGCACGTAAAAATACGAAACGTCATAACTATACAAACGACGAGTTCGAGCTCGAGTTCGAGAGAAAGAGAGAGAGAGAGAGAGAGAGAGAGAAAGAAATGGATATCTAATTACGGAACGGCTACAGCGCACGTTTTACGACTTCCCATTCTCGCCGAAGGTTTTCCACCTTTGTAGAGAGACCGCGATTCTCGTGATTCCAAAAATTCCAAAAGCGTTTCGAATTTAATCGGCGTAGCGAGGAAGACGAATAACTGAGGCATTCACTTCTCGTACGCGTTTTTGCACGAATACCGGAAGGTTCGATATCCCACCTAACGATGAAAGTTTGCCCCGTTGGAATTTAATACAAATATTCGATTTGTTTTTAGCTCCTAATTTCCATTACTACGAGAATGGAAATTAGGATATTCAACGAATGAAAAAAACATTCTCATGATTTATTTTTTATTTTTTCATTCGCATTATCACTAAAGTCAATGTATTTTCTTTTTTTTATCAAATTCTCATTTTAAGATGAGATTGAATTTCGCAAAGCTGCGACGAAACGAAAATAATTTTTTTTTTATTTCACTGAAATAATAAGTAAAATACCTCGATAATTATACAAATCTTTATCGTGATAGGCTAGAATTTAAATCTGAACAAAAAATATTTCGTCAAATGAAGGATCTAAGGAAATTAAAAAAAAAAAAATATTTAATTCCGTCGCAACGACGCGAACATCAAGATCTAATTTTAAGTCTTTAATGACATAATATACGGACTTGAAGTTCGCATCGTTGCGACGCAATGAAATATCTTTTCTCATTTTTTTATTTCATTAGATCCATTATACCGTTTGGCGATTGGTTGACTGCAAAAAGGAAATGGATTTCTTTTTACTACGCCTAATAATTCATTTTTTTTTTTTTTTTTTTTTTTTTTTTTTTTCGTTTCCAGACGCCGGAGCAAACTCGTGTGACGTTTTGTCTTCGGCTCTATGCACTTTTATAAATTAAATACAGACGAGAATAGGACCGAGATGATCTCTTCGTGCCTGGAGTGTGAGAGTTTCGAGGTCGGCCACCGAGTGCGACTAGACTTCGTTCAGCACTCGCCACAGTCACCGGAGCAAACTTTATACGTGTAGGTAAAAGAGAATTCACGTGTGGATTGGAAGCGTACTGCACGTTACACACGTGTGTAATTCAAGCGTCGTTTCTCGAGCGATGATTCATTTTCCAAGCGGAGTTTGCGGTACGCTCGATGGATACAATGTACACTCGAGGGTACTCGAGTAAACGTCCACACAGATATCACACTGTTATTCCGTTAGTTGTGTTTTGTTCCTTGTTGCGTCATTTGTTATCGCAATCGGTACAGAGCCCAAGAATCGTCGTGTTCCCGAAACAAAACGAGATTTATCGTGACCAGCTTTGGTAACGATCGGATCAATGATATCGAAGCTCGCTACGTTCCGACGCAACGAAAATCATAATTTTTTTTTAATTCTATAGTTTTTTGTTTTTTTTTTTTTGTTTTTTTTTGTTGTTTTTTTATGGAATTGATATTCGAAGCGTTGGGACCCAGTAAAATTTGTTTTCTCATTTTTTGCTTGTTTCCTTGGATATATTATTTGAAGAGAAAATCGTTAGGAAGAGATCGAGTAAAGGTCAAATCCTTAAGGGAAAAAAACTATTCACTGTTCACGTTTTCCCGAAAAATGGCAAAAATTAGGGATTTTTCTTTTTTGTTGTTGTTATTGGTTCATTTTTATGTAATTTTGTGCACTGAACACGAATCAACCATTTATTTCTTCCAAAACACTACGTTTCGGGGAAAAAATGTCAAAAAAATATTTGAGTAAGGTTTGTTGCAGTTTCCCAGTTTAATTTTCCATTTTCGGCAAAAACTCGGGCGTATTCGTAATCAGCGGAAAATTTTCGATGAAACAGACCCTTTTAAAAGTTCAAAAACGGAAAAAAAATTTGTTCGACCTCCCAGGCCCGTTTTCCCGAAATCTCAAAAATCACGATATTTCGAAAGGTCGTAGAGTGAGCTTCTTATACGCTATGGGGTTTCAATTGGTGAGTTTGGAAAAGGTTTTTGCCTAACTTAAATAATGGCGTTGGATTTATACTGATATCTCTTATGGTTTTCCCGGAAAGTCCACTTGAAAAATCGCTAAAAAAGACGCAAAGGGGTATGTATGGAAAAATTTGCAAAAATCGATGGTCCAACTTTGAAATTCCGCGAAAAATCGAAAAATTATCGGATTTGAATGATTAAAAAAGCATTTTGAAGAGAAAATCATAACGAAAAGATTGAGCACAGAGTGCAGTTCCAAATCCTAAAAGAAAAAAAGTTATCGATGATTTAGTGAAAAAACGTATATTCCCCAAAAATCCAAAAAAATTTTCGATTTTTAATATTTTTTTTATTCATCGATTTACATGTAATTTGATCCCCCGAACACGAATCTGCCATTAATTTCCCCCAAAACCCAAAATTTTCATGAAAAAATCATAAAAAACCTTCTAAAAAGGTGCTTTCGACGGTGTTTTCGACATAATTACGATTATATTCGGAATATTAATAATAATTCAGACGTTGATCTAGAAACCATACATACTTGTATCAATCGACTCAGAATTTCACGGATGGAAATGAATCGCGTGGCTTTTTCGAAGAAACGAACCCATCGAACGACCCATATTTTTCTGTCACATGACACAAATCCCACCCTGGTGTGCTCGCACGTGTATTTTTTTATTCCCTGATAGTCGTTCGTCGCAGTCGTCTAACGGAGCGTCGACTCGCTCCGTTATCTCTAAGATTTGTGTACAGTCGAACGGAAAGCTTCCAGACTGTCACCTGAGATGTCATTTCGTTTTCTTTTTTTTTTTTTTCTTTTTGGCGCATCGTCGATTCTCGTTGTATTTTTATTTTCATGTTTGCTTCCATTCTCCACCACGTGCTTCGACGTGCGTCGATTTATCGTAGTCTTCGCGAATAAAAACCAGCCCGGACACTTTTTACATTCAGCTCGTATCAACGCTCTCTTCTCGTATTCCGCACAGCTTGCACTTTTTTTAATCGACCGTTTTCATTCTCATTCGCGTTAATGACGATTACGACTGAGGTCTGGTCAAGGTTGAAATATTAAGAGATTTTTCAAGAACGGTTGAGCTCGATCGTAATATTCATGAGATCGGGAAGACGCTCTTGTTTTTCCTGTTGTTATTGTCATTTTTTTTATCATCATTATTATTACTGTTCTTTTCGTAGTTTGCAAGAAACCAAAAAGCCCCATTAAAAAAAAAATTGTTATCAAGATTACGATGTTATGAAACCATAACGGAATATTTATAAGTTACAAAATTACGAGTTGATTGCAAAAAATGGTGAATTGATTGCGAAATGTTACGAATTACGGAATGTTTTTGAATTTGTTACGAAATTACGAATTCATTAATTAAAGAATTACGAAAAGTTTATAAATTACGAAAGTACGAATTCATTACGAATAATGCTGTATTATTTACGAATATACACATTAATAACGAAGAATTCGGATTTAATTACGAAATTACGAATTGATTACGAAATAATTAGGAAAAATGACAATTTAATACAAAAAAATGAAGAATGCAAACTTCGAATGGATTATAAAAAGAATTTAAGCATACTTTAGATCCTTGATAGAAATCGTAGTAAAAAAAAACCCATCCATCGGCTTTTGCAGTCGGCGTAAAGATATTGATAAAATGAAAAAGAAAATCATGATTTCTGATCGCATCGAAACAAGCCAAGCTTCAACATCATTCGTTTCGTAGCGTAGTGTCAGAGTTGTATATCTCGTTCTACACTATCTAGACTTCCACGTTGGAGAGCTCCTCCACTCTGCTACGTAATCAAGCACTCGATGCTGTATATCATCGGGCCGGAAAGAATCGAACAATTTTAATTCTGGCGCCTCGGTTTCGCGCCCAGTCGACGCGTTTACAATAACGCGCGAAAGTTTTAACCAGTTGCAATAATCTTCGAGAACACACGGGGAACGAGCAAACAACCACCGGCGTTTGTGTGTCGAGCGCCGATCTATTTGCTAATCAAACTTCGCTGTCTCTTTTTTTTTTTCTTCTGTTATTACTGCAAATGGGATTTCACGGGGCGTAGAGTGGCCTCGTTGGGGAACTGTTCGGTTAGTGATTTACGACACCGATGAAACGAAGATCGGGCTCGAACAAAGAGACAAAAAAAGCTACGAGGTTTATTCGGAAAATGAGGTGATTTTTCAAAATTCACAAGCTACGTACGTTCGACTTTCTTCGATTTGGTTTTTGTATGCTAAAAATGCATAAAATGTATCGTGCTATTTTATATGTATTATTTTATTTGTATTATTATATTATTTTATTTTATTATTATTATTATTATTTTATCAACTATTTTATTTATGATATACGTATATATATATATATATTTTTAAGTGTGTTTTAAGAGTGCATTTTCTAAGCTTAAGAAATCCTACGTTAATATCTTTACTCGCGATCCCATAAGAAAATGATGACAAAAGCCCTTCTTTCTCGAGCGCTCAAACTTTTATTCAATCTATGTTTTATTTTATTTCTTTAATTCCATCGGGTTTTTTCGTTTTTCAGTAAATTACGGAATATTCCAATGAGAAGAATCCTTGAATTGTCTTGAAAAGCAGTCGTAAATGCAAGGCTCTCTATAACCTGAGACTTTGTTGTTACGTTTACACGAGCAATGATTTATTAGTTGTGGCAAGTCGACAGGAAGACAACGGCGCAGCAAACTCTGCGATTTTCTCGATAGAGTAAATCATTTACAATCGTGCAGCTTCTTGTGTTTGGGTTTGTTCGGTATCTGGAAACTTTAGAGACAGAGTTGCTATGTTTATTTGGATTTGTTTTGGATCTGATTGAATCGTGAAACCCCAACACCAAATTTTCTATGTTCTCGTGGGTATTGAAGATGATATGAAAAATGCACAGCTTTAAATCTATACATGATGATGTATTTTTCAGATGAGATAGGAACTTTAAAAAGTCAACAAGGGCTCAGCAGAGGTAGAGATTTGTGACCATTTGTCCACCGATAAAAAGATCATACCTTGATAATTTTGTACTTCTTCTTGGTGGCCTGATTGAGATCTTCGTGTACCTTGTCGAGTAGCCAGAGCAGAAATTCTTGAGCGTCGTGTTGAAGGTTGCCTCTGTATTGGCTACCGTACTTATCAACGACGCTTTTGAAGGCGGTACTCATTTCTGGATCGTACTGGCAGCTCCATATAGCTTTGAGTAGTAAAGCTAGTTGTTCGGTTATTTCGCCTTTGGTGCCGTACTTCTTGGAGTTGAGTTTGTTCCTCCTGGAGAGATCAATTTTGTAGGCGTCCAAAACAAAGTATTCCGCGAGAATGTCGGTGTGCGAGAGGCACTGCAAGACGGCATTCATGAAGCAGGTATTGCCGTGATTGCGGAGGCCGATTACGCCGGGAACTCTATCAGGGGGTATATGAGCCGGTCTAGGCGGCGGAACTCTGACGTCGTTCAAGCTGGAGGCAAAGTCGCTTTTGGCAGACGCTTTCGTCGGAACTCCGACACTCGACACGTGCTGCATCATTCTATGGAAGAACTTTTTCCAGGATGGACGCCGGAAAACTTTCTTATCGCTCTTATCGGCCCCTAGCCCATTCTGGACATTGGGCGAAGCGGAATTTCCATCGTTACGCATCTCGGATCTCTGAGCGTCTGTACCACTTCCGTTTTCACGATTCCACTGTTTAGACGCTCGCCTCTTGGACATTCTCGTCGCTGCGTTCTGAAACGGATTTTTCGGCAGTGTAAAAGTGCGTTTCAAGGTTAAGCTCGCTCTCTCGTTAATTCTCGTCGGAATACCAGGTCTCGCGAAATTTCGCGATCCCCTAACCTCATCGGCACCTGTATTACCGTCGGACGCGGATTTCATAACAGGCACTTCCGCCAGAACGATGCTCATGACCCGGCTTCCGGATGGCGAAATTCTCTTCTGATTATTCACTCCCGTATCGCCCACTTTGGATGAAAACAAAACACGCGCGCGCGCGTTCAACGCGACGCTGCGATTTCTCAGGGGTTATAACGGATCAGCGAATAGTATGGAAATAAATAAAAAGCCCGCACATGGAGCAGGGACTCCCTCACTCTTTCTTTCTATCGTTTCACATCACGTTGGAAAACACTTTTTCTTTTGGCTATTTCACTCTCACTCGCGTCTCCTATCGATACGCCCTCTCGACACCCTATCGTCTCATCAATTGTTTCTTACGCGTACACGGATCCGCCTTTGTTTTCCTCACATCGCGAATTACCTATCGCTCTTTTTTCACATAACGCTCTCGCATCGTTGGAATCGGGAGCACGAGTAACGAACGTGTGTTGTACGAGACGGCGGCCATTTGCCTTTTGCCAAGGGCTCGCGCCGCGGTTACGAGAGCGACCTATCCACAACGGCCAACGAAAGGAGGGGAGAGCAGTGTTGAGATGGAATGTAAAACGCTTCCACGCCGCTCTTTGACGCTACGAAAATTCCAGCTGCGTGAAGTTGCCTGGTCTGCTTTTACTCTTTGGATATTATATTCGATAAAGCAGGTGGAAAACGCTCGTAGTTGACTGTGAAGTCAGATTTTAATTCGAAAATGATAGTTGAATTTGATTATCAATCAACTACCAACTCGACACTCGTATTAAACGTTTTTCATGTTAATCGTTTATTACCCTCTTCCGGTTGTAAGGACGGATGATTTTTATTCGTTAAGTATTTCGATTTTCAAATAAAAGGTGGAAACGTACGAGAAATATTCTCGCAGAACAGTCATATTATCGACTGCAGATAGAACCGGGAGAATACCATTTTATTGGATTATTGTGAATTAAAACGCCTTTGATCATATTTTCTATGTGAAAACTTTCATTATTTATGAATATTTTAATTAGAATGTTTACGGAATCATTGATTATGCAAAAATGCGAATAAAGTTCGGTTGCGAAGTCACACTGCCGGTAAGTTCGATCTGATTTCATGAACTGGCATCTTTATCACCACACACTGCATGCGAAATGTGACGCGTGATGAGCGCGAAATGTGACCAATGGAAGCTACGCTTTCCTAGGGAGTTTCTGATATACCTTAGCTCTCACTGGACACCGCTCAACGCTTGTCAAAACGACGCGCAATGCGCCAAATAATTTATTCGATTGCAATTTTGAGACAGCAGAGGAAAATTACCGTTGGTATGAACATAGCAGATAATCTTTGTAGCTTGGAAGTTTCGACACGTTAACTTATAAATAACTTTTACATTTCGACTTCTCCTAAATACTAATATATACTATTAAACAATAACATTTCATCTTGGCAAACGGTTAACCAATTCCCGATTTTACTAACTAACTAATTTATTGTTAACTAATTAAAAACATTTGCTACTCAGTAAGCACTAACATTTCTTACTATCTAATATTAACTACTTACTAACTAACATTTATTACTAACAAATTACCAAAATTTTGTGCCTTTCAGCTACCAACTATTAACTGAAAAAATGTTAATTATTCTCACAAGCAATCACAAGCGAGATAACAAAAGTCAACGTAAATAAAAAAGCCAAAAATCAATGTTGATTCGCTAAGTTTGCAAAGACAAAACAGCATCATAGACCGATCGTTTTTACCGACAGTTGATAACAAAAGCCTGAGAAACATTGAAGGCTGTCATTGTAAGTTATTGCTGACAATCGATCATACAAATACCGTTTCATTGATCAATATTCAATAATATGACGGTGGATTCATTTATTCACGAACAAAAATCTTTATTCATCATCGTAATTGTAGGAACGAGCACAAACTCACGATTTATAAAATCTTCTGTCGGTAAACCAGTCATACTCTTTTACTACTGAATTTGCTCAAATTGATATTTACTTTATCGACGATCGATCCCAGAGATACAAGGCAAGTAACAGATCTACAGAGATATTCACCGAAATTTTGCATGCCATTCAAATGGCAATTTCATTATTAGGCTTAACACTCATTAATTAAATGGTAAATCGGTTAATTAATTAACAACCACGATTACTTGATTATGTATTTATAATCATGAAGGATAGTCATAATACTTTTAGTATTATAATAATTTTTTATGTATAATTGCGTTCGAGTGGGCTGGTAATTATAGTAAAGGCGATTTTACGTCGATAATAATAAAAATAATGTATTCTAACGACATTTTTCAATCTTCGTTTGTGTTTTTCTTACCCACAGAGAATTTATTTAGAGAATTTATTTAAATAGAGAAACTAAACAAAATAAACCTAACCGGAGAAACTACAAAAATCCAAACAATAAAAACGAATGTAAACAGAAAAATTAAATAAACAAAAAGAAAACGAATCTAAATAAGAAAACCCAAAAACCAAATAAAAGAAACCCAAGAAAACAAATTAAAACAGATAATCTAAACAAACAAACAAAATAAATCCAAACAATCGAATAGAAACAAACGAAAGAGATCCAAATAAACAGACGAAACAAATAGAAACCAAGAAACCCAACACGCGAATAAAACAAATCCAAACGGGGAAAACAAACAAGCCAACAAAGCAAACGTAACGACCAACTCCAAACAGAGAAACCGAACAAACGGACAATACAAACCCAAACGAACAAAGCTCAAAGTAGAAACAAAACAAAAACCCAAACGCAGCTGAACAAAGAAACCAAAACAAAGAAAACCACGGCCGAATCGAAACGATCAGATCGGCGTGAGTTGATAACAGTGAGTCAACGAGTAATTTATCAAGCGAGAATTATTCGATCCCCCAATAACGATCGCCCCACTCGCAAACCGTAACCCAAACTTTCTTTTTGCGAAAACGATGACACGCATTGTTTTCGACCCAGGCGTTAATTTGTATCGTTCCATCGTAACAAAGTATCTAATTACCTAGAGAATAATGGAGGTAACCTTTCATAGCGTGAAAGGCTGGCAGGCGTTGATCGCTGCGCTTTGTGCCACACGTACGGCGAGTCAATTTAAAAATTCTCGAACAAACTGGATTTGCTGGCGAGGTGTAATTATATAATCCCGGCTGGTAAATCACTCGCAATGTTTTAATGAACCGGACCGATTAGATTGCATCGATTTTGCATTATGTACGCTGAAAAGCTCGAATTCTCTTTTTTACTTTTCGAACTTTGATTAGTTGCTCGATCTTTTGATCGATCACCATCGACATCTTCCTTTCGCCGGCGCGGTTCGATAATCACTCTTCCATTGGCTCGACAGATTACTCTTGAAATCGTGTTTCGAAAGGATCTGGGATTGATTTTATAGATCGAGTCCTCCGACCACCAATTAGATTTCATGAACGGGTTATCGATCATTCTTTTTTTTTTGTTATCATCAAGTTATAAATCATTTTTGTTCTTTCGTCGCAAAAATCATGTGCACTTCATGAAAATAGTATTTTTTTTTCAACAATTGAACGAAAAATAGGAATTTTAGCGCGCTGTGACGTCATAATGTTACAGCGAATACAATCCTGGAATTACACTAGAATTTCATCGAAAATCGTTCAACCGTGTCAGCGTCGAAGAGTTGCAAAAATATTTGCAACTCTCTTTATTTTTATATTATCTTCAGCATCGTAATCTTATTTTTTTAATTGTTTTTTAATAAAAATCTCGCTCCCATTTTGTTTTATTATTATAAAATTAAAATTTTATTGAATAAAATCGAACTTTTTTTTCTTTTAACGATTCAATTGGTAGGCAAAATAAAAATGCTGTGTGAGCAAAGTTGAGACTGAGCAAGCAGATTTATTTTGCATTCCCTTGTGCTGCTTATTTTTGTACTGATGATTCAGCGAAGAGTCAGTTTTTGTCCTCAGTGACAGAAGCATTCTCTAGAAGAGCTTCGAGTAATTTGGACTTTAGAGAAAACCAAAAAACACGATGAAATTAAAATGTTGGTTACCGGTCTCTTTTTTGGTTACGATTTTTTGTATTTTTCCGAAATTTTCTAGTTCCGCGTGGAATTTCTCGAAAATCGGTTTACCGAAAGACGTACCGATATGGAAATTCTCTTTTTGGAGGAATCGTGTTTTTTTGGCGATACCGCGTTTTTCCAGACGCGATAATAATTCGAATCGTGATTTAACGTTACTGGAGGCTTCTTGGCCAGAACCGACGAGCTATAAAAATAATTTTGAAGAAACAATCGTCGATAACGATGTCCGAATATTTCGAAAATCGCTAACGGATGGGAAAGAGTGTAAAGGGCTCCTGTCCGTTGTTGGATTGGATATCGAGTCGCGTGGAAGACTCTGGATCTTGGACTCCGCTGAGGAGACAAATTGCCCTGCAAAAATCGTAGTTTACGACCTGAGACGGAACGACGTTGAGGTAAGAGAAAATATGAGAACGAACGATGCGTTAAACATGGGAAAAAACTTGGAAGCCATTTTCACTTCGTAGGGATTGTTTATTTTTCTTTTATTTTTCAAATTAAAATTTGATCAATATTTTTAGCCAATTTTTTGTTTAATTGTTGACGTTTCAGTCTTTCCTCATTAAAAAATTTATTTTCGTTCGGTTTTCGTTTAATTAGCTACTAAGGAATGATAAAATTAATTAAATAAATTCATAAGTTTCTTCTCTTTTGGTAAATGATAATTTTTCACTCATTTTGTAATTGATAATTGTTATTTTAAAAAACCTGTGATTTTAGGATACCAGCGAAATAATTTTTTAAATAATTGCTTACCTCATATCGATGTACAGTTTCTCAAATTGATTGATTAATTAAAAATACATTTAATTAGTTTCCTCCAAGTTTCATTAATAAATAACTCTACCATTCTCAAATTGGTGCAAACGTTTCGATACAGGTAACTCGTGCTGAATTACGAGGTGTACCGAAAAATAATTTGAGGACCCTCGTAATAGATGCTGTATTTGGAATTTGGGGTCCAAGAGCGTACATCGGCGATCCCGGAGAAGAATCAATAATCGTCTATAGTTTATGTAAGCAATTAACTCATATTACGACTGCCATTGTGCAGTCGGTGTTATGTTTGGGTTTGTTTGGGTTTGGGTAAACACTTCATTCAAAAATCTGTTCATTAGAAAATCGGAAGAGTTTAGGAGAGGGGCATTTATTCTGCAATAAATTTTTCACAGTTTCCCTGTGCCCTGATCGAACGTGATACATTGGAGCTTAAATGATTAAATTTGCTTATTTTGAGACGCTCAAAAAATAGCCAAATTCTGATGTTATTAAACATTGTTTTTAAATAAAATAGGTATTTTTGTAAATAATTTTCTCGAGGCTAATAAATTCGTACTTTTGTAGTTAAAAACAGATGGTGGAGGCTGCGGCTGATTAAAGCATACGGAGCACCGAGTTGCGTCGTTACGGAAATAGCGATTTCGCGAAAAAATTCCTTGCTCTATTTGACCGATTCGCAATCTCATGATCTCTTCAGCCTCGATCTTGATGAATTGAGGAACGACGAGGGACCATCCGTCCTATTGGATAATGTAAAATTCCCAGCCAATTCTTTTTTCCGCTTTTTTTTAAAAAATGAAGTTATTAAAAAAAAAACAATCTCAAAAAAGTGCAATAACGAAAACTATCCCAAAATTATAAAAATTTCAGTATACTTGCAGCAATTTTCACAAATTTAATTGATCAATTTCGATTTCAATTTACTAACTCGACAATCGATTAAAAAATATTTCCAAGATCCATTGAGATCGTGTAAATTCTACATGTGCAGGATATGTTGAACGATAGATTTTGGATTTTTTTAAAAATGAAGTTGCTATTTTTAAAGGCTGCTTTTAAAAACGAATAATAAAAATTAAAAACTTAATCATATATAATATTAATATTAATTTTGTAATTTTCATTATAAACCTCTTCAACAATTAATAATAATTCAGGGGTTGATCTAGGAACCATACATGCTTATATATAATTAATATTACTAATATATTATATATTATTAATTATTAAACATCGCGTTTATAAATTAACAATAAATGTCAAAAATTAATAATAATTCAGGGATTGATCTCAGATCCATACATGCTTATATCAAACGTCTCAGAATTTCACGACCACTTAACGGATGACATCCCTTCGTGGAACACCCTGTATATTTGAACAGCTTTCGATAACTTCGACGTTTCGTCATGTTGAATCGATCTGATCAGCGGTCGAGATCAATGGAGATAACCAATGAGAAATCGATGTGTGGAAATAGTGAATCGATATTGGGATTGTCACAGGATATCGAACGTAACATCAGCATCAGTTGGTTGGGCAGAAAAATGGGCCGTTCATCAGGATTGGCGATCGATCAAAGGGGTGGCCTTCACTATTTCCTGGTCACGGAACACGCGAGTGTACGCTGGGACACGAAACGCGATTTGAAAGTGAGCAACGAAAATTCCGCGCTCGCCTTTTTGCAGGCTCCCATTAAATAGAGCAACAACACGAGATGAAGGGTATTATTCGATCGAATACGAATATTCGTTCGAGCCTCCTCAAAAATCTCGCTTTCTCATTAGACCTTTAATTTCGTTTCGTTCGTTTTTTAGAATTATGTTTTTAAATAATTTTTTTTAAATAATTTCTAAATAAATAAATCATTATTTTTAATAAATTCCAAATAAATTCTAAATTAAATAAAGCCCAAATAACAATTTTTTTTTCAGGCCAGCAGTTACTCAATTCTTCTTCAGAGTGCCGAAGTCCCTTGCATCACCGACTATAGGCTCGACACTCAGAAAAACGTCTGGGGTCTCGTCAATCTACAAAATCCACTTTTTAAAAAATCAAACTTGGATTTTAACGCGACGTGGAACGGGCGATTTCGGACTTTACGGATTTTTAAGCATAATCCTGGTGCGAGATAACATCTTTAGATAACAACTCTCATTTTTTTTTTCATATTGTTTAAGATTTCTATGATTGCTGAAAAACGAGGTATTACTTTTAGATCTCGGTACGGATAAACACGCTGATAGGGCAATTTGATGAGCGTGTTCTGCCTCTGTTATCCCGCTTATAAATTGAACTGAACTACTTTCGATCACTTTACTCAGTCGTTACGTAAACGCCACAATACTTCAATGCAAATTCATAAACGAACAGCAAAACCGGCATAACTCGAATTATCAATAAATTAACGTAATGTAGCTTCATTGCTCTTTGTTTGGGTTGAGAGTAAACAGCTACCGAAAGGTTCGTTTTATTTTATGTAAATTGAATGAACTAACGGACTTCATTTACTTTTGACGTTGATTGGCTGCACCGTTATTAATCAATTGTAATTAATATCGTTTGATTAGCGGAAATTTATTTTTTTTGCTGTTTTGATAAAAATTATAAAATTTATTGATTTTATAAAAGTTATGTTGGATACCTATTCGTTCCAATGAAAATACGATCGTAAATAAATTCTCTCGAGTCGAAAATTTCGGAATCTTTTTATTTTTATTTTTATCTCCTTATTACAAAAAAATATAGTTGCAGCGCGGTTACAATTTGAGTATAAAAAACGTATTCCTATATTAACGTGATTGGATATTTTGTTATTTTGGAGTTGTACACTTTTTTTTTAGACAATGATCTATTCTATAATGAACCTTTGTAGGAAGTCATTTTACGTATGAAATTATCTAAATGATTGATCTCGTTTTTGGTTTTCCGTTGGAATGGAGTTTTTCAATTCGTTACCAGGAAAATATCTATTTTCGTGGTAAGATATTTCGCGATCAATTTGAATGAAATTTATCAATCGAGTAGAGTGGAATTTTATAATTAATTAATAAGAAATTGTTCAATTCGTTCGAATGGAATTTTATAATTAATTAAAATTGACTTTTTCAATTCATGTAAATAAAAATTTATTATCCATTGAAATCGATAATAAACTTTCTCAATCCATTGAAATAAAATTTTCCATTTCCCTCGGAACGCGATTTTCCAATTCGTTAGAATGATAATGGTCATTTTATACGAACGAAATTTTTCAATTCGTTGAAACAAAAAGCGCCCGTTTCATTGGAATGCAATTTTCCAATTCGTTGAAACGACGATGTTTCGTCAGAATTTTCAAACACGTTGAAACCGATATATCAAATTCGTTAAAATTGCTCGAATAAAAAATTCACTATCAAAGCTTTACCAAAAGCAACACTTTTCCAATCTGAACTCACGAGCTTCGTAAAACTCGATAACTTCCGGTTGCTGAATAAATTCGATGCAAAACAATCTGTTTTGCGTAGAGAAAAGTTTTTCTATTGAAAGAACAGTTTTCTCCTATCAAAGCTTTTGTTACGTGTCGTTTTATTCTTGTTTTTTTTTTTTTTTTGATAAAAAAAAAACTTTTTTTTTACTAGTCGATGTTTGACGAGTTTTCCTAGACATTCGTCAAAAATGAAGGGATTTATCGAAAGTTCTCTTGTTATAAATATTCGGCTGATTTGACGAGTGGATGAAGAATAACGGAGGCGCCTGGGCAGCCAACCGTGTTTCTAACATAGTCGTAAAAATTGCTTTCGAGGACCCAGAAGAATCGTTTGTAGCCCAGGGCAACTTGAGTCGGCAAGCGGTACTCGTTGCCTCTCTGTACGAGAATAAAATTGTCTTGGGTGAACTTGCTGTCGACGTTCCACATGTAAACATCCGGAAGTCCCTTTTCACGAAAGAAAATTACGGCGCCATTGTCGGTTCCCAGGAAAACAATATTTTTAGGCTTCGAGCCGATGTCTATTATAGAACTGGTGGACGCGCCTGATTGCAAATTTTCCGTTTTTATGCTGTACATACGATTCGAGTTTAGATACGTGAAGTAGAGAAACGACGTTCCGGAATTTTTCTTCACCAATGCCATGAACAATACTTCACGATGTGGCGATCCAATTGTTACTGCTTTTGGAAGCACCACCCGGAAACCACGATTTTCCGTAACTTCGTAAACGATTATCGCACGAGTCGCAACGTCTGATAAGTACAGAAATATTCTTCCATCGTTCGTGTAATCCACAACGAAATATTGAAGACGAGACGCTGGGCTGACCAACTTCTTCAGACTTATCATTCTGAGCACCTGGAAAGAAACAACGATATCAATCGTAATGTGGTATAGTCGATTATTAACATTTTCGAATGATTTATGGAAAAGTTTGTTTGTTTTTGAGTTTGGACAGCTTGGAGGCTGACGAAAATTGATTTTGATTTTTTTTTTTAATCAAAAAGGATATTCGTTTTTATCATAAAGAGAGTCAACGATTTTTTTGAAATAATTTTTATCCAAAAGAATTTTCTGTTGTTTCAAAAGGAATATCGACGTTGTTCTTTTTTTTAATTTTTTATCAAAGAGGATTTTCGTTTCTAAATAAATTCGAATTTCCATTACAGTCTCTTTCAAAAGATCTTTTACTTGAATTTACACAAGACTCGCTTTACCGGTTTGGAATTACCAAAATATATTGAATTTACCAACAAAATTGGAATTGATTAGAAAAATTCGAATTTCCATTACAGCCATTTTCAAAAGCTGTTTTACTTGAATTTTCCCAGGACTCACTTTGCCGGTTCGAGATTACCAAAACAAAATTTGAATTTACCAAAAAAATGTGACTGTTTTAAAAAAATTCAAATTTAGCAAAAATATTCCAATTCCCCTGACAGCCGTGTTTCAGAAAAAAATGTTTTACTTGAAATTCGATAAGACTCACTCTGCCGGTTCTAGCGCTGATGGCAACGATTTTTGGTGGACAATGATGGACGGTTTGTTCCAAAGTATTAACTTTTCCAACGTCGAGTACCCAAACGATGTCCTGATTGTCGAGAACGATATCAACTGCGTTTTGGAGCGCGTCGCAATTGCCCTCTTCCTGAAGAGACCAGGATGGAAACGGTGCAATAGCAGGCTTCCCGTTAACTCCCTTTCTTCCCAATTTGACGACACCGAGGGTGAACGGTACACCAGGTTTAAAGCGTGGAAAAACTATAATCGCTTCATCCCTGTAAATCTGATTTCTCGTCCCAATTATGTTACGAGGAATGTAACGTCCGTTTATTTTGTAAATATTTTTTGCATTTGCACCGGGCCATTCGATGCTTGTTCCAGAAATTGGTATTGAGAGATCCGGAGTGGAGCTTCGATCAATGATAATCCCGAAACTCGTCGTTGCGAGGATTAACACCAAATTGATCCTCAAAAATCTCGACATTCTGGATTAATCACTGTTTTTACATGCAAAAAGAAAAAAAATCAATGAAAGCTACATCGATGATGGCGGGTCACGTAAAATCAAATAAATAAATAAATAAATAGAAATGATACAACTTGTCATGAGATTTTTATTTTTTCTTTTTTACGGTTTATTATATCGAATCGAGTTAAAAAATGTCACAAGGCGTTTTATTTGTCTCTTCGCAAAAATTGCTAGTAAATAAACTTTCAATGAGAGTAATGCGAATACATTTTTAAATTTCACTTGATTTGAAAAATCAAATAAAAAATAAAAGCTTCGTGAAATTTCGAGGGTCGATTAAGTTTTTATGAATTTCCAATAACGAGGTTCGGAAAATAAAATTTTTCGTATTTTGGAATTTGAAGAAACTGGGGTGAACGCGACTCGCAGTATTCAACGAAATCAGTAAGGGAAGAAATAAAATAAAACGACATTATTTTTAATATTGTCATTATTAAAAATAATAATAAAAAAGAAATTTTATCGTAGTTAACTAACGATAAAAATAATAATAATAAAAACATTTTATCATAATTAAGTATCGATAAAAATAATCATAAATAATATATTTTATCTTAATCAAGTACCGAAAAATTATTAATAAAAAGCAATATGCAAGGATAATTCTTTTATTTAAATTAAAGACGGTATAAAACCTCGAAACTTACAAGCCTTCGATGAATAACGAAAAGTTGAGACGAAAACGGTTGTGCCAAATATGCAAGACGTAAATGCCCAATCCATCGTATATATAGTCCTGAATCATTCCAAACGATGGCCATACTCACCTTTGTTTTTATTTTCGCGAGTTGATGTTTTTATTGCTGCTTCCGGTATTTCCGGGCAGTGCGTAACACTGTAAACATTCAAACACATGTTTCTACACATAATCAAAAGTTGACACTCGCCAGCTCGACAAAAGTGTGTGTTCGAAAAACGAAAAGGAAGCGAAATTCACCAAACAAATTTCCAGGTGCGAAGCAATCAGGAAATGAATTTAAACAAATTTTATTCCCTCGGAAGTTGTGTTACGTAATGGAAGTGAAAATTTTTCTTCGACTTCGTTTTTTTCGCAATTGTTTCCATTTTTTTTTTTTTTCGAGCTGAATTACTTCACGATTAATTCCATCAAGTGTATAAATATAGCGCGAGGAAATATCGGTCGGTCAGTCCTCGAGCGAACGAATCCTGTCATCGAGTTTGACAGATTTTTTTTTACCGTAAAAAATTTCGCTATTAAAGTTTGACAAAAATTAGAAAAATAAAAATAAAAAAAAATTAATATCCTCAAGCAAAAATTAGAAAATTAAAAAATTTTAATTAAGCAAAAATTCGAAATTTTTTGTTTAAGTATAAAAAAATAAAAATGATCATCAGGATTGCAACGATCGTTGCCACGTATAGTATTCTCGTGATCGACGCGGAACGCTACGATGTCAAGTCGGTCGATTGGATCGGTGGGAATTTCGATTGGCCCTGTGAAATCACGAAAAACATGTACAAAAGTGCTGGACGTTACATAAGTAAAAACATAATTGCTACGAGAGCGGTCGTATATAGAGATGAAGCTTTCGTCACTTTACCACGGTAAATATATTTTTAAATAAACTTTTTTATTTTTGTGTTGAAAAATGTCACCGGAAAATTACCAGAAAATTCGTAGGAAATAAATCGATGAATAATCAGGAACAAAAGGGGGAATTGCAAATAGATATGGAAAAAAACATTATTTTAACGTGAGCTTTTATATAAAGAAGGATTTTTCTTAGGACGTTCGAAAGTAATGATATTTTTATGAATGAAGATAATAATGGATTTATTAGGCTTAAAAAATACCCTCTTGAAATACATTAACAAAATGTATAAAAATTGTACAATACTTTAATTATATTTATATGTAAATATGAATATTAAATTAAACTATGAAATTAAAGAAATTAAATTTTGCAGCCAGCGTTAAAAAAAGTTTATTGCTATGGGAACGTTATAAAAAAAGAAGGTTGTTATCTCTTCAATAATTTATACAAACAATGACTTGGCAATTCTAACAAGATTTTTTTTGTTCGTACTTCGTGTAGATTCAAGAAGGGTGTACCAGCTACCTTGGCAAGACTACCATTGAAAAATAAACTAGGTTTTCAGCCCTTGCTTGGACCGTATCCAAGCTGGTCTTTCCAGGAGGAAGGGAATTGTGATGCCCTACAGAGTGCCGTTGATATATTTCTCGATTCACAAGCTATTTTGTGGGTTCTCGACATCGGTGTTGTCAATTCGCTACAGGAACCCCTCCGCACCTGTCCACCCAAAGTCGTCGCTATCAATCTAAGGACTGGAAAGGTTTGCATTGCTTTTATGTTTTTCTTTTTATTTGTCTATTTTTTTTTCAATTTTTTTTGTCTGTAAAAGTATAATGTATTACGCATTATTAACACGTAATTTTGCAATGACTGATATTTATTCTTCGTTTGAAAATAATGATAAGCCTATGTCGATTGATAATGATAATTGATCATGGCGATAAAGATATTTCGATTGATAATGATAATCAAAGTAATTCGATGGATTACGATGATAAAAGTAATTCGATTTATAATATTGATTCAAGTAATTTGATTGATAATGATGAATATACTAATTCGATTGATTATAACGATTAATAATTATGATAAAAATAATCCAGTTGATAATGATAATTTCTAATGATTAAAAGCGTCATTCGTTTTAAATTGATAAATTATAACGATGATAAGCGTATTTTAATTTCTAATGACAATTGATAATTATAATAAGAGTTTTTTAATTTCTAATGATAATCTATAACGATGATAGGCGTATTTTTATTTCTAATGATAATTGATAATTGATGATAATAAGTATTAGCGTAATTAGATTTCAAAAAAAAAAAAAAAAATGTTTTTGTTTGGGTCTGGGTCGAACAGATCGTGAAGACAATCGTATTGGACACCATGGCGACTCCGGCATCGCGTCTCCAATATGTAATCGCCGATTACGGTGGGGACGGTCATGTATTCGTGTACGTTACCGACGCAGCATCCCGAGCAATTCTCGTCTACGACGTGACTTCCGGTAGCAGTTATCGCATGATTCTGCCGAAACTGGTAACGAGCGGTGGAGAAAAGCGCGACGTGCTTTATTCGTTGCTACTACGGCGTTCGGACGGCTCGGCCTGTCTCGCTTTCACTTATCTCGGGAGCGACCGAATGTTCAGTCTCCGCACGAATAAAATTCGAAATGGCACCTCGATCAGCAGCATTCACGATCTCGGCCGGAAACCAAAAAAAATGATTCCTCTCGGCACGGACGACGGCAGCGTCATGTTTTTCCGTTACGAGGGCGAAAACGACGTTTATCGATGGGACTCGACCGAAGTTTTCGACTCGTACAATTTTCAAAAAATCTTTACTGGCCCAGAATGCTTTTTCGCTACTCAAGCAACCCCTGATCATAAACGTGGACGAATCAGAATTCTCCAATCAAACTTTCCTGATTTTATTCTAGGCACCGTCGGCGCCGGCGTCGAACATTCACTCGTCGTCGTTTAGAACTCTTTCGTCACACTCTTTTTACCACACTCCGATACTTCGAAAGTATTGCAACAACGACGAGTGAAGTCTCTACGAAGTTATGGCTGGGCTGAAGTTCTTTCGAGCCTTAAGATCGATAATTGAGGCCTTAAAATTAGAAGTTACAGAATAAATAATCTCTGAAACGCTTTGGCGTCAGAAGGCTCTCAAACGGGATTCGAACAAACCCAAACAAACTTCTTGCAACTCTGATGATCACGAATTGGAATGGAAGATTCCAAAATGAAACACAAATTTCCTACGGGGCTTAACATCGTAAATTGGAATTGACGGTTGCTGAACAGAACTTCAACAAACCCAAACAAACGTCTTCCTGCGCTCAAAATCGTCAAACGAAATCGGAAGCCCAAAAAGGAAACCCAAACGGCCTCTAGTTTTCAAGATAGTCGTTTGGAATTAGGGGATTTGCAAATAATACCTAATCAAACCCAAACAATATTCTTGAAGCTATCAAGATCCTAAACGGAAATCAGAAGTTCCAAAATGAAACCCAAACTTTCTCGAGGTCTCAGTATCGTGAATTGGAATCGAGGGACTCCCAAAGAAATCTTGAACAAACGCAAAAAAAATTTTCTTCATTTGTAAAAATCGCGAATTGAAATCCTGCCATGGAAAATTTCTTTTTTTTTTGGTGACTTTCGGTGATAACCGGATAGAGTTTTGTACGACCGTTCGACGGATTAGAAACGTGGGAAATTTTTGATTAAACACATTCATGATAAAATACATTTTAAGACTTGTAAATAAATAAATGTTACGTTGTTTAGAACTGAATGAATAAAAAATTCAGACCATCCAAATTGACGAAAAAAATCACTTTGTTTTTTTTCGTTCCTCATCGTCGTCACCATATTTATCGATTATATTGATCGTACGTAGCATGATAAATATCACGTTTGATTCACGGCGAAAATACTTGTCGCTGAGCTTATCGTTTTCGATCCTTAATTAAAAATACTTCACTACATTTTACAATAACACTTTAACGAAGATGAATTTCCGCACTCTACGAAATTACTTTTTGCTGTGCACCCACCGATTTGAAAAGGAAGATTTATAGTGCCGGATTATTGCAGCACTTGGGCTACGCGACCTCGTATATTCACTGGAAGAAAAGAGTGTAATTACTTTCTAATTTTACGTTCGCGTTTTTCCATGGAAGTATTGAATTCTCAGCGAAACCTCCGAGCGTTCGCCACCTTTTTTCACTCCGCCGGAAGTGTCATCTGTCAAACGTTCACTCAATATTTGTCAATAATAAAAATAATCTCAAACGAGCTCGAACGAATCCAAAGTTTTTGGTAATCCGGATCATCAAAGATTAATTAAATTTTAAATTTTTAACAAATTCTATGCACTGTTATTGAAAATTTCTCGTAGAAACCTGCAAATCTATTTTTTTTTTTGTTAAAGGGATGACTTTGAGAAAGGACAACGTTTTCTACCGATTTATTTTGCTTTTCTCAAAGTATAAAGTCCTAAAAACGTAGCGTCCAAATTCCATACTAATATTCAGAAAATTGTGGAAATTATAGGCGATTTACTGGACCGACTTATTGAATAATTTTTTTTCTGAATTTTAATATTGATTATTTTGGAATATATTGTTCAAAGAAGGTGTTTGAAAAATATATTTTAATGATGAAAAATTTAACAGAACCGATACGTTGATGGTTTGGCATGTTCCATTTAACAAAAAATCATTATCGTTATTTGGGAGATTTGGGAAATTTCAGTTTTCCTTGGTTCGAAGGTAATCCTTCCATCCTTATTCGACAACCCATCTATTGAGTTCCTCAAGACGTGTACAATAGAACATCCTTTATTTTTCGAATAGAATATTAATCAAAGAAATTTGAGATTTTTATTCATTTTTTTTAAATTTATTTCACCAAAAATTAAATCTTTTCAACAAGTCCGATATCACAATTTCGATATATATAAATGCAAATTTTCTAATTTGTTATATTTCCTTGACACGAGTCGAGACGAACTGCATTCTACGTAAAAGTTCAAGTTCTCTCACTTTCCAAGTTCTTACTTTTTCAAAAAACCATTTATGATTTTTTTCAACTTAGAAATTTTATAAATTTGTGTACGCGACTGTTCTTCCACTATTTTTCAGCTGCAGAAAATCAAGCGCAAAACTTGTGGAATTTTGTTTTCTCTCCTCTACCTTTGATAAACTCGAACAGAACCGCAGAATTGCAGTTTTGAATTTGAAAAATTATCTTTACGTTTTTTTTTTACCGAAAGTTGTCTAATTTTTGGGAAAAAAAAACAAATTTTGAAAAACGCTATGTCACGTTTATCAAACGTCATAAAATACACGAAGGAACTGATTCTCACGAGAGTATTCCGAGTTGTAAAAAATTTGGAATTTTCGCGAAACACGATTTCATTCAGGAAGTATCGAATACTTGTAAATATGGGTTTGTGTGGAAAAATATAGGTGAGGCCGTGGCATTTGCGCGTATAGGTGGTAAAGTAGGGCTGGGTTGAGCGATAAATTTCATGTTGGCTATGCCAGCCAGTCCAAGCACCACTAACTCTTTGTCAGCATAAACCGTATGTGTTGCAAATGCTGGTACATGTCTCCTGTACTCTGCGTAGCTTTTCGAACGGCTCATCGAGTTTTGCCGTCTACACAAGTATAATCCAGTACACGCACGCACACTTTCTCACCAGCCTGTAAAAATCGCAGATACGTATGGTGATTTCCAGGTCGAATCGACTTGACCCCCTCCCCCCCCCCTCGATATCTGTTCTTTTCTCTTCTTACTGCTATTTTCTCGACGATTAAAAGAAACCCACTCGTTTTGAAATAGCCACGAGCCAAGACGATATCTAATAGCAAACGAGACCGGTAATTTACTCTGGAATTTCCGCTTTGATGAAAACGGAATTATACGCTTTTGGATAATGGAGCGTTTGATGTTTATATCCAGGGATTTTATTGTGATGTCATTGGGGGTAGCAGCGCGTTAACATGAAAATGTTCAGCGAATCGATTTTTAAAGAATTTTATTCATTTCTTTTTTAATGGTAAAAAAATGTAACAAATTTAATACTTTTTCTTATCGTTTTGTTTGATTCGTTTAGTTTTTATTCATTTATTTTTTTTAAGGTTATCAATTTGATATATTTAACTTACCTTTTCTTTACAAAGGTAAGAAATTTAACTTTGTTTGATAATTGATTAAGTTTTTACTAATTTTTTTGTTTATTAGTCTATGGTTTTAGTGCGATTTTGGAACAGGTTGCTTTGGACAAAAAAAATTGGTATCGTCGTAGATGGTAGAAGCTAATATTGGGTTCTTTTCAATAGCTTTGATGAAAAATGTTTATTTCAATAGCTTGCCATTTGAACTTTAATTCATCATTTTCAAATAAATTTTAAAAAATGAATAAAAATCTCACATTCCTTTGATAAATATCCGATCCGAAAAGTAAGAAATGTTCTTCTGTACACGTCTTGAGTAACTCAATGGATAGATTTTCGAATAAGAATGGAAAGATTACCTTCGAACCACGGAAAACTAAAATTTCCAAATTTCCCAAATAACGATGATGATTTTTTGTGAAATGGAACATGGCGAACCATCAACGTATCCGTGCTGCTAAATTTTTCATAATTGTATTTTCGACTGAGAATATAACGCGAAGAAGCGAATAAGCTGACAGAATTGTATCATAGAAAATGGTTTATTTAACCGTCGATCAATAATGCAACGAAAAATCAAAAGCTGATTTGATTTAAATAATTGATTTCGAAACGGGTTTAACTGTGCAATCAACATTCGTTTCCACAGAATGCTGGAGTTTGCGGAGTTCCATTAATTCATCTATTAATGTATGAAGAAATATATTTCCTGAAATTTTGCAAAAATTTGACGATTTTTTGTCGTCCATCCAGGGCCATCCCTCAAGGGCTATTAAAGGCTATGATTTTCTTTTTTTAATTAGTATCCACAAGAATTACAATTTTTTTCTGGGGAACGATAGCTTCAAGTGGATGCAATTAGTAACGAATCCGGAATGTAAATTACGTGTACGGAAAACACGTACAGTAACGATCGATATTTTGTAAGTCGGTCACGTCGCGAGAATTCACACGTTGATGACGCAACGATGTCGTATTGAGCTCGAAAAAAATAACACACCTATACACACATTGGTATGTACATACGTGCTGTATTTTACTTTGAATCTAGCAAGTTGATTACGTGATAATAGCAAAATAGTACTATTATCATCCAACGGTGGTATGAGAAAATAAATTTCGTTAGTTTCATACTTGCTACAATCATTCGTACGTTTCACTTTTGTTACCAACAATTCGTACATACTTAATGTTTCTCCTTGTAATTATACGGGCGTAATAAAGCGTTCCAGCAATGAGAACTTTGGAACAATTCGTTCATGGCTTTTGTTTAAGCTGAAGTCGTTTGGTACATATCTCACGTTCATTCATGCATTACTTTGTTGTTTCGGAATATGTACAACGTTTTTTTAATAAAATATTCGAACCGAAAATTTATCGAAGATTTTTTGATCAATTTTCACATTTCAGTGAGAGCTCTTTCTAGTCTATTTTTATTTTGTAACATTTATCCCGATATCCAAAAAATCGCAAAAGTTATAAATATCATTTCGAAATTTCATTTCGAAATTTTTGTTTCGTATCAACCGACTGCACGCAATCATGGAGACCGCAGACAGTGTTAGCGATGGATATGTATGAGGCCAGCCACAAAAACCGCGATCCCCTTTAATATCCCAGTAGAAACTATTATATATTGATTTTTTTCAATATATCTTCATATTTATGCTTTTGAATAAACCAAACTTGAGCGAAATGAAAACATACTTTTCGAGAAAATAATTCCCAAAATCGATCCAAATTTTTCATCGGTTCATCAGATTATTTCTACTTTTAATCGAACTAATAAGTTTTCCATCCGATTCTGATCGCTTACGGGAAAGGTCAGAAAAAGAAGCAAAAAAAGAAACATTAAAACTTACCTGATAGAATTTTTTGAAATTAAATTTACGTTTAAAATGAAATATTAATTAAAATTTTTAATTGATCTTTATAAATTTTTCAAATTTAATTTGAAAATATTTTATTTTATTAATTTAATTAATAAAATTAAATTTACTTCAATTTCATTTAAAAACATTCAATTTTTTTTTAATTGAATTTTTAAATTGATTCGCGTTGGAAACACGCAACGGGGTTCTCAAGCTACAGGATGTTGCGGATTACCAAAGCAAATCCGGTGAACGTTGTTTCAGTTGAATAGGGAAATTCACAGTTTCGATAAGGCCTGCTATTAACAAGCTGCAAAGGAAGCTAGTCACTTTTCTGCATATTGCACACCATCAAACGGACGACATCCGTATCAGGCGAAGCCAGTCCCAAAGCGAATGCGGCAGTTGACCAACGACCGTCTGGTCGTACGGTTCCTCCATATAGGCACTAATGCCAACCGGATTCCACCGTGCTTTAGCTCAGGAAAGCCAAAAGTGTTGTTTTAAGTTCCAGACGAATCAATGATGGCAATTAATTCAGCTTAGAAGGGGAAACCCTTCCCATTTATGACAAGGTCATCTATACGACATTCCCAATTGATTCAAGATTTTTCTTACTGATTTATTTTTCGCACAATTCCAGGTCACTTTGAAGCCTCTATTCATAAAGACATTGAGGCTCCAGGATTGGGGGGTTGATGATAGAACTGTAGGCTTCTCATTATTGCGATCTTCTTAATGGTGACCGTTTTCATCAGCGTTATTGGAAGGTGGCGAAGTGGATCTCTCGGTTGATCAATGAAGATACGACACAGTTGGGATCACCTCCAGAAAGAGAAATGTGGGTGACAGTTGTGTGGAGGTTTCCTGGTGCGTGATGATTTACGTGGATGGAATCGTCATTTTACGAGGAAGACACCAAAAATATCTAAAAATCACCAAACGTATCTAGAAATAATCAAAAATATCTAGAAATCACCAAAAATATCTACAAATCTTGTACATATTTTTGATGATCAAAAATATCCTCATCAAGAATATCCAGAATTCATCTTTCAGAGACAACGATGAAACGGACTGATTGGTCGTTTCTATAATGTCTACAATTAGTTTTAGAAATACTCGTTTCGATGCGAACAATGTGCGATAAATGAGAAAGGCAACACCAACAGCTAGACTCCAAAAGATCAAGGACTGCTGGAAGTCTTCAAACATCATGATCATTCGGCGATTGTTTGCTTTATCAAAAAGATCTCTCAGCTACAAAACAACCCTTCAATTTTCAAAAATATTGGGAAAACAAAAAAAAATCTTTTTATTTATCGACGAATTTTCAATTATCCATCATTTCTTTGGACATTTTGATCCTTGAAAGAAAACGCCTGCAGATGCTTCAAACAAAGCTGCTGATCCGTCGAACGATAAAAATTTTCCAAAAACAACTGGATTTCCAATCGAAATAATTCGACATCAGGATCAACATCGAATCATGAGTATTTTTTCAGCCTTTTAAATCGTAAACTGCCAAACGTACCGATTCAAGGAAACTCGTGATTCATCAGTGATAAAAAAAAAAGGTCGAATATTTAGTGACGTTTCAATTATCCCTCTGTCACAATTTACATTGCGTGTGTCGATCGAAAATGGATTTTAGTGAAAGTCTCGCCTGAAAAATCGTAATCCGATACCCCAATGGATATATCTATACCATATATGCAGAAGTCTTGGCGGGTCTCGGGTTATTTGATATATCGTATTATCCAGAAGTCGAGACCACGTAACACGAGCACACACAGTGTTGAGTATTGAGTAAAAACGTGGATAGAGTTATAAGAATCATTCGCGTTATGGTACACTATCGCACGGGAATTAATGCCGGCACCGTGTAAAAGGAACAAAGTGTTACATACAGGTTGGTTTCCTTTACAATCATTACGTCCCCGGTGTACTTTATCATTCCTTGCGAAATAACGCATTATTCTTTTTTCAGCTATGAAATTTAGCAGCTAAGCGAGAAAATAAACGTAATTGTTTGCTTGGAGAAAATAGACGTTCAATGATCGAACAGGTGAGTTTGGAGACAGCCTGAGGCTTTTCGGTACCGATTGATGCCTTAAAACTTCACTATACGTACGAGTGATGTCTCCAAACTTTACTCCTGCGTGAACGAATGACTGGGCAATAAAAAACAAAATCTTTTAAAGGGGGAAATAAGATCAGAACAGCCTTTTCTCAATGATTTTCATGAATTTTTTTATAGTATAAAAAATAAATATAATTTATTGAAACTTTGAGAATATTTTATATATATATTTAAGTATATATGATAAAATTTTTGGAGAGTTCCCTTGGAAAACACCGAAGATATTAGCGACCCCATATTGCAGGTCACAATCAAATTCAGCATTTCACGTACATTCTGGAAGCAACAATTTTCATCCGAAATCAATCGAGGTTGAAATTTACGTTTATTATATATATCTCTTCTATATGAACCTGAATGCTATCGAATAAATTGAACATTGAATTTTTTACTCAATTCGCTGATTTAATAAAACCAACTTTCGTTCGAATCTGATAACTTCTAACCTTGATTGGACTTAAATCGCGGCACTGATTAACTTTTTATTTTCCCCTAATGGATATCATATTAGGATACTGTTTAGGAGAAAAAATAAGGATTGAGTTGAAGTGGTTACATGCAAAAATGACAATTTTATAATGGTTCGAAGGAATTTGTAAGTGTTTTAATTTCTTTGTAAACTTTTTAAATCTCGTTTTGTTTGTATTTATAAACTAATTTTCTGTACGTCAATTTGAGGGAATGTTCTTTAGGAAAAAATAAAAATTAAGTTAAGTTTCTTGTATTAACAAAATATTGAAAATTTATTTTTTTTTCCAAGTGAAAAAAAATCTTCTCGCACATTAATATAAAAAAACTAAAAAATATATATAACAGAACTATAAAGTGAATATAACGTAATTAAATATTTATCTCTGAATAAAATGCAATAAAATTGAAATCGACGGCGATAATAATAAAAAATATGGGACTTGCTCGAAAAACGCCAATTTGTTAAATCGCGATTTTGCCTTCCGTGACTTGAAGATCGGTGATGTTGTCTCCCAGGTTTTTCCAGACACGCGACCTATGTGGGTTCGCGTGTTTTGCCCACTCTGTCGAATGGGCTAATTTATGAGTTTGTCCCCGCCTGGAGCTCTTTGCCTAATTGACGGTTGTAAGATCACAGATCAATTTCGTTCGCACGTCAGTGTACAGAAACATTATTTGTTTCGAAGGAAACTTGTAACACCGAAAAAATAGCATCAAAAGTCTGATTGGTTTTTCGTTCTTTCGTAGCGTTTCATTCCAAAATGTAAATAGAACATTTAATAAAAAAGAATAAAAATAAAATAAAAATAAAATAAATAAATTGAAAGAAAAATAAAATTAACATAAATCATTAAAAATAAAGTAAACAAAATAAAAAAATCAAATGTTTTTGTTTTTTAATTGAAAAAAAGAAACGATCTTTTAATGAACTTTTAATTTTTCCATAATAAAGAGGATCCGAGACCTTTGGAGAGCAATTTATTGATAAAAAATGTTATATTCGAAAAAGGTATTTTACAAAGTCCATTTTTTCATTGCATTGAATGTAATAGCAGTTCAACTGTAGTACGATTATTTTCGTACCTAATTCGAAATTAAAGAAAACTTACGATCACGTGATAAATAATAATTAAGAAAGTATAGGTTTCCAATAAATCTCGCAGACATCATACATAAATAATCTCGTCGTGAAGTGAAAGTTATTAACGTCGCAAAATAATCACATTAATCATTATCTGGCCCTCGTCGATTAAATCAAATTTGGAGTGTCGTTTGCTTCGTCATAGTGACGGAAACGATCAAGAGAAATGACTTTTTTTATCGATCAACAAAAATAGTAAAAAATAAAAAAATAAAAAAAAATCGACTTTAGTTCCGGTAACTTTCGATCCGTAATGAGCCTATACTCGCGCTCTGTCTGGTGTTCATTTACGTATGTACAGGTATCAAGGACGGATAATATCGTGTGTGGTCATGCATTAACCACCTATTCGACCCAAGTCCGATTTATTGCCAACACATTATAGTTAGTTTAACCCACGAATGCGGATTTCTTGTCGCTGGTAGCGCTCGCAGTTCTTGAATCTCCAAATGCGCCGCGTTAACTCAATATACCAAACACCATTGCTATTCCCCTCGAAGACACATGTGTGTTGCGTTATGCAAGCGTACGCCTCCAATTCTAACGCAGCGAAAGCTTTCCCATTTATTTACTGCTCAAGTTCTTCACGAATGGAATTTCCCATTACTCCCGAACCATTTTTGTTACATAGACATTCGATAAATTATTTTTAAATAAAAAATATATATTCAGACAAATAAAAAGAAAAATATACATAAGTGTAAACAATAAAAATGAATCAAAGAAAATGAACGTGAATAAGCTTTTAAAAAGCTATTGGTAAAAATATATAAATAATTTATTTTGTATTGATCGAATTATTTACGTTTTTTTGCTTCATAAAAAATAATAAACACAAATAGATACGAAAAAGTACATAAATACGTTAATATAATTACATGAACTATTTAGTTTCATTGACGGATTTATTTATAATTGTTTGATACGTCAAAATTAATAACAACAAATGGATATGAAAAATAAGTAAACAAAATTGTCAATAAAATAAATTATTTTTGGTGTTGATTGTTATTCGGTACTTTTTTTTTATATACTTTATAAATATTCGTTTCAAATATTTCAATATTATTTTACATTTATTTAAAATAGAAAAATGTTTTATAATCGTTCAATAAAAATGAATTAATGAATTATATTTATTCAACGATTTTTTACTTTTCGAAATAAATGTAAAATAATATTGAAATATTCGATATTAATATTTTTAAAAGTATAAACGCATAAGAGAAGCCGATAGATCAATAGAAAAAAAAAATAGAAAAATAAATACGTCGAGACAAATAAATAAATACCCAGAAGTATACAAATAAAACAAAAATAGAAGTGAACGTGTTAATAAATACGAAAACGAGTCCGGCCATAAAAAAAAATAAAAATGCATATAAACAACGTTATAGTAAACAAATATAACGTTGTACTTACGAAAATCCATAAAATGTTGTCGACTCGTACGTTGGCTTTATGTATGCCCGCGTGACAAGTGAAAGTTCTACCTATTGTGCGGAAAGCACGTTGACGTTGAGACCTTTGAAACTTATTTTTTAATTATTTGACGTCAAGGTTGTGCCACACCTCTCGATGCAGACTTTTGTCCAATTACTTCGACGGTTTATTCGGATCCATTTTTTTTTGACAGTTCATGAATTCAGATGTCCTTCGGATTTTTATTAGTAACATCGATTTATATCCTTCACTCACAATGGCGTGTAAGCAATGCTCAAGGTGTTACTGGGTAGAACAATGGATTATCAATAAATTTTATAATGGATTTAATATTAAATTTCTTAATAGTAATTTATTTAACGTATTATTATTTATTGTTAAAAATGTAACATTAAATTTGATATAATCAAATTTATGTATAAATATAAATTTCGTAATACATTTTTAAATTTATATTTTAATTTATCAATAATAAATAAAGTAAATTACATTTGTCCCAACAGCCCAACAAAAATATGTCGAATTTTTTAAATATATTTAATACGTTAGGATAATTTTATAATTCTGGAGATTTTTCAATATGATTAATGGACAACTATAATTCCTCAAATTTTCAAGAATATTGATGATTTTTTTTAATTCTAAATGAATAACTATAATACTTCAATTGTTGAAAAATTATATCGATTACTCTTTAATACTTTGGATGGATATTAAAAAATTGCTGAAAAATTTAAAAAGTTGAGGAATGATAATTGCTTCTGTCGAAGGTGTAATTGTACGCAATGCCTTAAGAAGAAGGCTTTAAAGTCCTCATATTTGAGCATGATAGCTCTTGTATCCTTTTACTTATGTTAACGTCGCCAACTCGCCGGTCGTCCTTGTGAATAAAATAAATCACTTACGCGTATTACAGGTTCGCTCTACATTATAACAACAAGCGTAACTCCGTATACACGTATTCATCCGTAATTCAATCCTTACGACTTTCGAAATCGAAACACCCGCCAATTCGTTTTCTCCTTACGTTTTATCGTCGGAAAGGCGAGTCCTCTCGTCGTAGAGATTCTGGAATCGTTTAAGGACTTTTCTTCGATGTTTTATCGGATTCAATCAAGCTCTCTTAATTACATTTCTCGATTAGGGTTTCGTTTACGAGGTAATATACATAATTGATTCTATCAAAATAATCCTTTTCCAGGTACTTTATTATAAATAAAGAATTTTTATTACTATATGTAAGATATGAACCCAAAAGCTTTGTTTACTTTATTTTTATAAATTTTTGGAAAAAAAATTATTTTGATTTGATTTAGAATTGATACGATTCGAAAAATCGGTAATTCAGGCAAGAAAACGAAAGTAAATTTCAATGAAGCACCATTTTGTAAAAAATGTATATTTATTTTAGAAAAAAGTGGTTTTACCCTTGACGTCAAAGAAAATTGACAAAACTTCGTCCGTTTTAATAATAAGTATATGGAATAAATAATAATAATACATATACGGAATAAACAATTATAATAAATATATGAAATAAATATTAATAATAAATATACGCAGAAATATTTGGCCTAATTTTCTTGTTTCGGTTATACATTTGAATTTTTGATTCAATGGGACGTTTTTGCTGTTCTCAAAATTGAAAAGAGCTACGAAAAAGCTGGCGCAAGTGTATTATATCTGATGGGGATTACTTCGAAGGGGAAAAAATAAATATTGACGAATAAATAAATATTTTTCGAGAAAAATAAAAAATCACATTGTTTTTGTTAACGAACTTTGTAGTTTTCAAAGAGCATGGAACTTTGCAATGCTGAAACTTTGAGAATCGAAAAGTAAAAAAATCAATCGATCAACTACAAGATGTGAGAGAACGCTTGAAATCAGGACATTGTAGCACCGTGCGACCAGCCAGAGAATGGAGAACGTGTCGTGTTCTCCAAGACACACACTCGTATGCATATGTCGTACACACGAGCACGCACGTGACTTCGTGCCTTCCGAAAACAACGGGGACATAAATCCTCATGGAAATTATTCTACTTGCGCCCTTTTCATCATCAGGAATCGCCTTCCACGTACAGGCTGGTTCAAACACCAAGTTTTACTTCGGCAGCGAGATACTGCTATCCTAAAGTCGACAAAGTAAAGTCGAAAATAAAAAGGACAAATATGAGATAAAAAATTTTTTTTATTATATCTGAAGTTAAATCTGAGTTGAAAATTGGTTTTTAAATGTATTACTTTAGAATAAATCTGACGTAAAAACATTTTTCTATGCGGCTTAAAACACGACGTTTCAAAAACATTCTGATAAATTTTATAATAATTTTCGAGAAATTTTAAGAATTATAAGCGAATTATTGGATTTTTTTAGTGAAACCAGTTGATTTATTTTTCAAATTTTCATCACGATTCTCTTGAAACGTATTTCACGGTCCTCGAAATATACAGGAAAAGACTGGGCTTATTCGTTTGAAAGTTTGACATCCCTTTTCAGATAGGATTGTTATTTCGTGATGTACCATTTTTTTTGTATTCACTTTCTTTTCGTCAAGCCAGAAAAATCGGAAATTCAGGTTGCAGAACGATGTAAATGAAAAATGTGTATTTACTTCGTGAAGTAGCGTTTCTACTCAACTTTTTTATCGAGCCGGAAAAATTGGAAATCAGGCTGATAAACGAGAGTAAATTTCAATAAGGAACCATTTTGTTAAAAATGTATATTTATTTTATGAAAAAGTGGTTTTCCACTTGACGTCAAAGAAAATTGACATAGCATCGCACGTTTTAATAATAAATATATGGAATAAATAATAATAATAAATATATACAGAAATATTTGGTATAATTTAGTCGTTTCGGTTTTTGGAAAAATATACCGAAACTGAAAAGCCCATAAAAATGGGATTTCCGTTGATGGTGGAAAGTGCTGTACTCGTATATACCTGAAGAGGTTCTTACGTAGCTGGATTGTTTGTGGGTCCCTGTGTTACGGAGATCAGAAGGCGTGGTCCTGTTTTGATATTAACTCTCGATTGTCCCCCACGATCTTACTCCACTCCTCTGTGCTGGCAACAGGATACACAGGGTTTGGCCGAATACCGCGTCGATATATTCCCCATCTGGGTTGTACACACCAAGTGCACACACGATTGTGAACAACGTTAGGAAATTAGAGCAGGGAACTCGAGTGTGCAGTTGAGTACGAGACTTGATACACGGTGGTAACACACGTTTCTTCGAGTTCCGAACGGAAAGAGGATCGGTATAGTTGCTTTCCTTTCGATTACCGCACATTGCCAAAGCCTATCCGTTTGTTTTGTTCAACCGTCAACGAAGTGTGAGCCAAAAGTATAAAATCGTTTCGATCGGAAGTTCATGGAGTGATCGACTTCGTAATGTGGTGGGTACAATTTTAACCGATTTTACGAAAAATATGTGTTTGCTTTCGATATATTTGGATTTAAGAATCGTTAAGGGGTTAAACTGTGACATGAAAATGACGGTTGTTGTAAGGAGCAGATTGGCGTTAAAAAACGTATTAAATTATTGTTTTAATGTGTTGTTGAAACGAGGCGATTAGCGTTGAAAAACGTATTAAATTATTTATTTAAAAAGTTGTGTAAAATTGTGTTACATTTTGCAAAAGGTATTTATAATTATGGTAATTGTAAACGATCTTGCGATGGGCGTTCGAAGTTGAAGAGCTCGATGGTGACCTTTGTTTTGACCGTCAGGTTAGTAAGAAACGAAAAAAGAATTCTTTTTTTGTTAAAATAGATAATATTGGATAAAAATTTTGGAAGAATATTCGATTTTTTTAACTGTTTGATGAAACTTCATTATTATTTTTTATTTTATATTTATTGTTCGAGACAATTTTATTGTTACGTTTTTATTGTTCGAAGAAACTTCTTTATTATTTGTTCATTATTATTTTTCTATTGTTCAAGGAAACTTTATAATTATTTTATAAATAACACAAAACATAACTTTGACCAACAATATTTCGATGAAGACCAAACTGCTATCACGTTGCAAAAGTGCACCAAGTTTCGAATCAATCCGTTCATTGAGTGTCGAGATATATCGTGTGCACCATTTTGAAAAACGTAATTTTCAGAAAACTCATTTCAAAAGTTTGACTGGCGGTTCTGTCTTTGTAATCATGAGTTCACCTTCAATCTGCTATTTCTGCATCGTACGTTGTACCTTTCTCTTCAGTTCGCGTTGCCTCAAGTGACGAACCTTTTTATTTAAATTCTCACAATGAATCAAATCTTCAAGGAATCGCTGGAATAGTATCATTTTTTAAAATTCATCTAGTACTATTTTGAATTTTCATGATTCATTCAAGTTTGATTGGCTAATACTGCTGAAAAAAAAAATTTGTTTTATACAAGTCAGATCAGAACAATGATTCCTCGAATTGCCAAAAATTTGTGCGATTTTTCAAAATCTATCTAATAATATTTGAAATTGTAATATTTGTTATTTAAGTCGTTATAAATAATCGATATTTTGACGTCTTTGAATTAAGCAGCCTCGTTTTTATCATCAATTTTTTAATAAAAATAATATCGATTATTTATTCGAGTTAGAAAACGTTTATCTTGTCTGAACTGCCATAATACATGAGGTTTAACATTTTGTGACATTTGCGTTTGACGTTTCGTTGATAAATTGGTGAATATTAGAAGTTGTAGCTGAGCATTAAAATCGGAGACACCATGATTCGAGCAGCTTGGGTGGCTTAATTATAGCAATGATCGTATGGCATTTGCGTTAATTGAATCCCATTCTACGATTGAGCGACGTTGCGTTCATGTATAGTTTGGACGATCGTTATGGCGTCATGTCTTTCGTCGAGTGCAATCCGTGCAATTGTACCATTAACGTGAAAGGAAGGCGCTCCAAATTGGTTGCACTTGTTTAGTTGTCACCTTAATGAACAAGGGCCATCGAAAAAAAATCTGGTCAATGTTTTTAAAACGAGGTGATTGATCTTCGGATTTTTATTTCTATAATTACGTCATCATAAAAATTGGAACGTATGTTTTATTTCGATCTGATCTTTCATGTCGAATATTCACATGAAGAGTTTTAGGATTTTTGAAATTTATTCTATAGATAATTAAAAAATTTTGTTAATTTATTGCATTTCAGATTTTTCTTTCTTTTTTGCTCGCGACAAGTTGGCAGTCAGCTGGAAGGCGAATCGTTTGTTGTATTTGTATGTGTCCCCTTAAAAGTGAAGTACAATATTTAAAAAAATCGTTTGTTTTATTTGTATGTGTCCCCTCAAAAGTAAAGTCAAATTTTGACAAAAAAATTAATTGTTTTATTTGTATGTGTCCCCTCAAAAGTAAAGTCAAATTTTGACAAAAAAATTAATTGTTTTATTTGTATGTGTCCTCTCAAAAGTAAAGTCAAATTTTGACAAAAAAAAACATTTGTTCGACTTGAATGTGCCGCGTTAAAAATAATGAGGAAACAAAAAGTAAAGTTGAATCAGTACTTCTGGGTACGTTATTACCTTGCTGTTGTGCATTCGTGGTATTCGTGATTAGAAAACTGATCGATTGTCTCGTCTTATACACTCGATCGGATAATTCACATTTCACAAGCAAATTCCGATTATTTGATTTTCAACGAAGGGGAAATTCTTTCTCATCCATACGAGCAACATAAAAGCCATGCACGCGATGATAATGATCTCATTTGGTTTTTCAATCGAACTACATGATAGCTGAATTTCTTCACTGGTTTCGATTCGCTCGCGGTGAATCGGCGATATAAATCGAAGACTTTCTTTTTTGCTCGCGACAAGTTGGCGGTCAGCTCGAAGGCTGCCTGTTCAAATGGCCGTTACGAAACCATGCAACTTCTGAATCATAGAAAGTAATGCGAAAGTCGAACACCAGAAATTATAAAAAGAACAGGACACTGAAGGTCGATTACAAAATTGATGTGATAAAAAAAAAATGATAACAAAACGTGACGTTTCATGGGATCGAAATTGATTTATGGGAAACAGCTAATTTTGTAAACATGAAATTACACGAATGGTAAAAATGTAAAGTAACTGTACCAATGCTTGGACGGTCAAGAGTTATTGGAGTTGAAGAATTTATTATTCATTTGAGAATCGGTTTTAAAGATAGTTACCGAAACTACCATCGAGCTCGAAAATTCTAGTTTTCAGAACGCATTAATTGAACTCTGGACAGTTGAATATTTTTAATTATAAATATTAAAATGATGAATAATAGCAAATTGTACCAGTTTTTCGGACGACAATTACTGATTGTCCCTCTCTTCGGGCACTTTCGTGTCTCAATGCTTGATTATTATTTGACAGACAGACAAAAATTTTAAAATCGGTTGTTTAGGCTTCTGATGCTCCAATACAGAACCTTCATTTTTTTTCCAATATCTTTAATGTACAGACATCAACCTGTTACAATTTAATGATATGTATATATAAGCTCTTAAACCCTTGAAATAATAATGAAATAATAATTCAATAATCTCTTTAAATAATAATAATAATAATAATAATAATAAGTTACTGAACTCTAGATTCAGCCTGATTATTGTTTTTTTTAAATTCAATGATTTATTATTATTAATATTCAGATTATAAAAGAAATAATAATAATATTTGAGTAAATAAATGAAATAATAAAAACCCAATAATTAGGCTGGAATCTCGAGTTCATAAACTTTGTGAAATTGAAATATTAACAATCGTGCAAGCAGGGCTATCCCAAGGACGGTTTTGGTGGCAGTATTTTTGGTGTCCGTCGGGACAAACAGCGAGGTTCTCGAGACGATATCGCAATGGCCTCTACTGGACTTCGCATTGCCTTACGATCCGGCATACCTGGAACAATTTCGACCGGAGAACGTTGTGCCGACTGGAATCGAGGTTGCATGGCACAGAATTTTCATAGCGACGCCGAGACTTCGTGACGGTGTTCCTGCAACTTTGAGCTTCGTACCGCGAGATTTGCCCCCGGGGAGCAGTCCACAGCTTCAGGCTTATCCGTCGTGGGAATGGCACGGGGCTGGAAGGGGTGACTTTAATTGTTCCGGCTTGATATCGGTTTATCGTATTCGGGCCGATCGATGCAACAGACTTTGGGTCCTCGACAGTGGCATCAACACGTCAATCGATTTCTTCAGGGTCGTTTGTCCACCGAAAATCCTCGTTTTCGATCTTCAGACTGATCAACTCGTACGGGCAGTTACTTTTCCACGAGAGGTTGGTTTAATCAGTGATCATTGGAAAATCGACAGTAGAGTTTAGAAACTCGACAACGTCAGATATTACGATCATTTATCGCATTTAAGGGAATGACGAACACGTTCCTAGCCACATCGAAATTTCAAAATCTAATTTCTCCCACACTATTCAACCGCTTTGATTGAAATTTATTGTGTATATTCAGGACGCTTGCTCTAAGAGGAACATGCTCGGAATTTATCAACATTTTGAAAATAATTGTGCAGGTTGTTGTTACCATGGGAGCAATTGCGAGCTACGATCCATCGTATTGCACTTTCACTAATTTCCCGAGCATAAGCCTCTCAAGCGGTCAAAAGTACACATTTTGAACTTTGTTTTATCTATTTTGATGAAGAAATAGCGGAGAAATTGGTTTTCGAAATTTTTCACATAAATGTATCACCAGAGCTCAAAATCTTATCGATCATCAAGAAAATTCAGTTAAACGATTTTCTCACTGGCGCTTGCATCCTTCCGAAAAATCAATATACTTTTTGACTCGGCACTTGTTACTCGTTCACTGCGCTAATTCGTAACCTCCGTCGCTACGATAGCTACCGTGAGCTGCAGCAGGCAAAAATGTTCAAAAAGTATTCTAGAATGAGTTTTTCTCATTTTCCTAGTCTAATTTTCCACTTTTGGCAAGAACTCGGGCATATTCGTAATCAGCGGAAAATTTCCGATCAAATACACCCTTTTAATACTTAAAAAACGGAAAAAAAATTTTTTCGACCTCCCAGGCCCG